>JBAMJV010001816.1:0-57257 GCA_037951105.1 Echinarachnius parma
TCGGGGGCTACAAATTTCCGGGCTCTTTTTCGAATTTCAGGGGCTATTAAAGGAACTACAGCGTCTAGATGGTCTAATTTTCACAATTCGGCTCTCTATACGTATTTTTGCCCGAATAAAAATTATTTGGCAATCATTTCTCATGAAATAAATCAATTTTGGGGTAATTAGTAAATATCTAATTGTCCTGGGAACGCACCTTTTAAATCACCAAAATGTGACGTCATCTAAAGAACGGACTAGTCATGACGTAAGCCAATGAATTGTCAATCACATGTCAATCACGCTGCCGATTCCGGACCCTAAATGTGGGTGGGGCGTAAACTGGCTGCTAAGTGAGATTTGGCATCAAAACATTAGTCTTAAATCACTTCTGTGTTTATTTTCATGGATTTTTTTTCGGCAGACATATGTTTCAAATCATCAACTATGGAATAAGTGTCAAAGTACATTGTATTCTTTAGGTCCTTTAAAGGCAATGGTGAGTTTTGGTAATTTCCAAAGTGCCCCCCCAACATAAATTGTTGGATTTAGCTGATTTCAATTCCATATGAAAGATCATCGAAAAAAACATGGGAAACAATAATAATTCCCATTCAAATGCTCTAATTGTTGTGAAATTTGCTTTCAAAATATCATATAAAAGTGCCGGTTGACGCCCGGGTATCACTTTTTAGAGAACGCTAGTGCGAGGCACTAGCGTTCTGGGTCCTTCTAATAAAGAACTGAAACCAAATATTTTTGTGCACGCTAATTGTGCTTAAAATTATACATATGATACGGTACTTACCAGCAATTCACTCTCCAATATGTGATCCAATTATCGGGTGGATTAAGATTATGATTTTTCATATCCATTCCGCAAAAAATCAGTGATATATGCGCCTCATGGACCAGTCTCTCCCCGTGTGTTAGCGCGACTGTGAACGAAAGGCGAACGAATGGGGCTTGCTAGTTGCGATACATGCTACACGTACTATTGTATTATCGCGCACTGCATGGCTGCATGCACTACAGTCCCGTATTAGGACCTACAACGCTAGTGCTTCGCGCTGGCGTTCTCTAGAGTTAATTTGACACTTCGAGTTGTAACGATTCTTTTTGAATGATAACAGGGGTTTTACTTTGTCGTTTGTAATTGTGTATACTTTTCGAGCATGGTGAAGTTATAACTATTAGTTTGTACCGTAATCGTGCAGGTTTTGGTTACTAAAGTTAAATTTGACCAATACTCACCATTATCTTTATTAAGCTATAATGCTGTAAGTGATAATGTTATAAGCATTTGATCACAATCCAAACAGAAAAATCCCATAAAAAATCCCGAAAATAAAAAATAAATAAATGGATACAAATTGGGGGGCACATTTTTTTTTTCGGGGGCGAATCGGGCATTTCGGGGGCGAATTCGCCCGCCACCCCCATGTATTTGTTTTGGTGCTGGTAATGGTATAAGCCCAGCAGTTCAAGTTTGATACAAAGGTTATGCGTTGAGAATAAAAGTATGTCTGAAAAATAAATATGTTTAACTTTCTTGTGTTTTTTTTAGTTATTGCATTTTGGAAGGGTGTTCTTAAACTTTTGCAAATGATGGTACAGTATATAGAAAATATTTATTCTAAGGTGCACAGTTTCGTTGGACATGTTTGACGTAATACATTTTATTATGATTTTCCATGCTTTTTTCACATCATAGTTATTGTAAAAGCAAATAAAAAACATTGCATTTTCCATTAAAAAGTTCGGGATAAGTAAACTTATATGTACAAAATCACTACAAAACTAATTTGCTAATGAGAAGTTGCACGTCACACTCGGCAGAAATTTTGAAAACAGTGCCCTATTTGCCATCTTGAATAAAGCAAAACTGCTTGTCATTATTTTATCAGTACATGGTTAATAAATCTACAGAAATGATTAAAGACTCGAATGTTGAGGATGAAGATATGAGTGGAAATAATATATGCTTTAACAGTTTCAATTCCATCGTCTGATAAATACATAAATCATCTGTATTTATTCAAATCAATCGAATGTTACAAAGAAGTGTTGAAACCCATGTCCATGGCAGAAGTTGAAAATAAATTCGCATTCTGCATTTGCCAGGGTGGACATGATAATACATACAGACAGAATGACTGGAACAGTTTAGCAATTAATAAAACATACAAATATACAAATTTTCTTACAATTTTTTTACAACTACTCATTATAATGGTTATCATGTTTGTTGTCACGAGATTGTGTCTTTCTTCGTTTTGCAAGTTTAAGCAAATTTATACATGTATGTAACAAACAAATTCGTATTCCTTTTTTGTATACAAGTGTATTTTCTTACTTACTACAACTTTTCCTAAGTTTATTTTTTAATTAAAAAAGTGAAGTAGCATAATTATGCGATTATTCAAACAACAACCAAACAATGTATTTATCAAATTAACCTACTATTGATGTATCATTTGTATATAATTCAAGTGTATTTTATCAATCATTACAACCTTTCATATTTTTTTCCAAGAAGCTAAGTACCTTGATTATAAATTCATTCAAAACAACAACAACAACAACAACAATCAAACAATGTACTTAGCATTATTACTACTAAGTAACCTTCAATTAATAAATCCTTTTTTGTGGCGTAGCTATCTATAGAGCTCTACACAAACTTAATTAATATACTACATTATTGTACTACTTATAGTGAAACAATAATCAAACTATGAATCAACCAGTGCAGATCGAACCAAGAGTATATCGAGCTATATCATTATTCAGCATATGGGTATTTCCATGATAAGAGGGACATTCAACCAACATTTCTATTTGATTTTTCTCAAATCCTGGATCTTTTTAAAGCTATATTATCTCAGGAATCACAATGAAATAGAGATAATTATAATAATAATAATGATTATAATAATAATAATAATAATAACAATAATAATAATAATGTATTAAAGTGATACCTGTAAAGTGTCAGATATTGCACAAAATGACATTTGAGACTTCAATCCTATATCAATATCATTGTAAAATACAATTGAAAGATTTGTGAAAGTTTGAAAGAAAACGAACACTGTTTACCTAGTGAAAAAAACGAATATTGAGTTCATATTTTATCACCGAATACTGATGGTCTGCCATACATTTGTCGCAGTAATGAATGATCCGTTTGAGATATTCGCACCCGTGTATGTAACACGTAGTACAGAATTCATGGAATTTGCACTCGCTCGGCTCAAAGTTCAATCGCCGAAATGTTCCCACGCATGCTGCAACGCGGACGCGTTTAGCTACAACAATTGTACTTTTTTTCAATTGCGTTGATTAACGCTTTAGAAATAATGATTTTCAATGATAATTATCTTCATACTAAAGGGACATTTGAACAAAATCAAACCCTATTTTATTCTCCTCTTACCATAAGCTAAACAACACGGTAGAAGAGAAACGAGGAAGCTCCAAGTAATTTTCGTGGATTTGGACACTTTACAGGTATGACTTTAATCACACGCTTATTATCACGTCTCTATGCGCTGTTAGAAATTGAAAATAAAAGGAAGGTTCAGCATACCATAATTAGATTCAATTAATAGTCATATCAATTGTCTTCAATCGGCACTGTAGTTGATTCACAGCTAACAAGAATAATTGCCATTAGGCGCCAACCCGTTCAAGACTTTTGATTTGATACTGGTATAATAGGAATGCACTATGTAACCGATCATCGGATCGGCATGCCGATCCCGATCCGATCATGGTTGATCGGAGCGTTTTTGACGATTTCCGATCATGCAGAAAAAATCGGAAGATCGGATCGGGAAAAAAAAAAAAAATGATCCCAAAAAACATATTTTGGGAAAATAAATGAATACCAAAGCAACATATATCCATATGAATAAGCCCAAGGTAATCTTGTATGGGTATGCTTTCATTTCAAACTGATTACCTCTCCTTTTACAAAATTACTCACGGCGATTGATCTGAAAGGTTACGCCAAATTAATCACATGGGACTGAGCACCACTACTGCAGAGTCTAAGTGCTTGGTATGGCATGAGTATAGCGTCTTCATAATGAAGACGCTACGCGTGCCAAGTACTTAGACTCTGCAGTGTGCTCAACTGCAGAGTCTAAGTACTTGGCACGCGTATAGCGTCTTCATTAATTATGAAGACGCTATACTCATGCCATGCCAAGCAGTTAGACTCTGCTTTAGTTGTGCTCAGTCCCATGTGATTAATTTGGCGTAACCTTTCAGATCAATAGACCAGTTCGTAGATAGCATATGGGACCCGGATATGGGTCGTTTGACCCCTTGACCATTGAATTCTACAATCATGGGTAGGATATAAAGCTTTTACTCTGTGCAGTCATGTTCAGAGTGGCAGATGGTTGTCGTGGGATATCCTTTGTTACTTTCATGAGAACAATTGATCAACCTAGGAATTTCCAATCGATGTACTCAAGAATAACAAGTAAAGAACCTTATCCAGTCCTTTCAATTCGATGAATGCCGCATTGGTACGATTGACCTTTGTATTGCGCATGCGCAGATTGTAACTACGAACTGGCTTGAGTAATCTTGTAAAAGGAGAGGTAATCAGTTTGAAATGAAAGCATACCCATAGAAGATTACCTTGGGCTTATTCATATATGGATATAATTAATATGTTGCTTTGGTATTCATTTATTTTCCCAAAATATGTTTTTGGGGATCATTTTCCAAAGAAAAAAAAAAAAAAACGATTTTTTTTTTTTTTTTTTTTTTTTTTTTTTTTTTTTTTTTTTTTTTTTTTTTTAATTTTTTTATTAGCCAATCATCCGATCCGATCTGCGATCCGATTTCGATGATCGATACAATTTTGCCGATCCGATCAACCGATCCGATCATCAAGGTCAGTTACAGTCACTAACCACAACCCGAATACTTTCCTTACCAGTTTTTAAAGGCATATATGCGTGGGTTATTAGACGCGTGGATCCATCTTGCGCACTTTTACGCACGGTACGTAATCCCCATTGGCTCAGTTATAAGTAGCGATCGCAAACTGTCCCGGCTTCCGAATACCCGAGTAAAAAATGCATACAAAATAGTCGCGTTCGGAATGTTTGTACTAGTCGAATGGAGATCCATCAGAGATGTTTACGAGCGAAAATATCACGTAACACGCTTAACCGCAAATACTTCAAAGCGCCGCTGTTTGATGTCTTAGGTGACAGCGTGAGAAATTCTTGCTGCATGTAATTTCATAAGAAGGCCAGTGTTCAGATATTTCGAAGCACCGCTCTTCGATCGATCCAACACATATCGTGAGTTTACCTCGAGAGATTACGGTGGCGTCGAGTTGGAATTTGCTGACTACCCTTTATAACCCACGCATATATGCCTTTAAAGGGCAATAAAACCCAAGCAAAATGTTGCTTTCATAGTCTTGAAGAGATTAAGAAGAATAATCTCTGAAAGTTATAGCATAATCGGATAAGAAACAAGAAAACTACGGCTCTTTGGAGATGTCCATTTATTACTATGGGGAACTCACATTGGCAACGCACTCTGATAAGTGTGTGGACAACTCCCCATATGTTTTGTACACACATGTTCCCATTTTTACAGTTTCCTTCATAGTCACATTTTTCCATTCCCCCAACTCATGATATGTTATGCATAAAAGCATTCAGAGACTATTCATTATATTTAGTGTCTTAGCATACAACAATGTGTCTGGATTTCATTTGATACCACCATGTCAAATGAGTGCAATTGATTTCAAAGGGTCAAATGCTCTCGATCAACACGTCGGATTAGAGACTGATTGTTCGGTCTACTACAGACTTCAGTACCTGCCAATATGAATATTCTTACTCAGTATATGAAATAACCGCACATAACCGTTGGTAATTATCCTAAATTGAGAACAAGTTCAAGTATGTGAACGCCTGGACTTATCCAGCATTCGATGTAGTATCGATATGAAATATCATAAACGCACTAATACATAAACGTTGCACGCTTAACTGCCTATTTATAATATGTGTCCTTAATACGCAGGTACTCCTATTTTCATATCGTGTTTGGTAATGACGTCATACGATGAAGAGGCAGACTAGCAGATTGTAAAAGCGCTTTGTTGTCAAATGAAAATATTTTATGCCAGCCAATTTATTGTTGTTCGTTCTATTTATGACTCCAGGTACATTCATCATTTGGGATTTATCATTAAAATTCCGATCATAACCATGATAACGTGCTGTCACCCCGGGGGTTACTCGCATAAACAAGTGCTACCCACCGTGTCCGTCAACCTCCAAAAAGAACTCTAATGCAAACAAATGGCGTATCGCACTATTTCTCGAACCTAAGCAAATATCGGAAGAAATCAAATATCCGCCTGTGAAATGTATAAATCCACCGCCAGTTCGGAGCTGTCCGTGCCGCTAGCGCTGGGAGAGATATCGCCAAGCTGGGGACAAGCCCGTATAATATACAGTATAATAGCGAACACCTCGTGTACTCGCACGCGGTCTTTGCACGTATCGTATGGGCGATTCCGCGTTGGCGATATCTATCCGCAGCCGATCAGTTTATATTTTTGCAATTTCTATAAGTATGCGGTTTCTTGGCAAAATTTGTATCATCCCGTATTAGTCAAAACATATTATTTCACATGATTGGTAATAAGAGCTTCCATTTTATTTTTGGATAGGGGGGGGGGGGGGGGGCGTTTCCAAAACTGGCCTTCTTCTTAAACCACACAAACAGTTTCGGAATAGTAATTGATGATAAATTGTCTTGGTCATATCATATTGATTATCTACATAAAAAAGCGAGCACTGGCGTTGGAGTGATGATCAAATTTCGGCTGTTTTACCTTTAAATTCTATTTTTACTCTGTACAATGCTCTAGTCTTGCCCCACTTTAATTATGGCAGTCTTGTCTGGGGTGGTGCAGGTTTTTGTTACTTGAATATACTCCTCACCCTTCAAAAGAA
Organism: Echinarachnius parma; assembly: GCA_037951105.1. Lineage (NCBI taxonomy): Eukaryota > Metazoa > Echinodermata > Echinoidea > Clypeasteroida > Echinarachniidae > Echinarachnius > Echinarachnius parma. The sequence goes on from JBAMJV010001816.1 coordinate 6,993, forward strand.
AGCTAACCGCCTGTGTTGTAATGCAGACTATCGATCTCACTCACCACCCCTTTTTTAAACAGTATTATAGTTTGCATTTGTCTGATAACATTACGACTAAAAACCGCTCTTTTTGTATTTAAAGCGCTAAACGGTCGGTTGCCTACATGCTTTACAGGATTATTCATTTTTAATACAACGGGACACATGCAAACAAGGCATCGTGATGATATATATAAATACACCATTATGTCGATTAACATTAACTCAAAGTAATTCAATAAGATGTAAAGGGACCAAGTTATGGAACTCACTAGATGTTTTAAAACAGTTTATACAAGTTATTTGCTCCATTTGTATAGTAAGGCATCATAATCGTTTTGTGTGCAAGATGTGATTGTATTATAACTATACACTTGCTTTGCAATAATTGTTATTTTGTTTTGCATTCATTTTATGGTAAAATTATTAAATTACATTGTTGCCTTTATGCTACGCAGTATTTGTTCACCTGGATTGGGTTGTGTTTGGGATTAGAGCTAGGATTAGGATTATGTTGATGCAATCGTTCGCGGCTGTAGTTTTATAAATGTAGCAATTTTAGGGGAATATCCAATTCTACAAGCCATGGCTTTTTAGGTGAATTCCCTGATCACATTTATATTTGTATATATATATTGTATTGTTTTAATTTGTGAATAAATGAATTTTTAAATGATATGAAAGATAATAATGTTGTTACTATATTTTGGGAAGTGTCCCATTTTGTTTTTTGGGGGCCACCCTGTATAACACCAGCACCATATGTGTAATTACCCACTGTTTTGTGAATGTTTATTTCAGAACTTTGTTGAAAGAAGCAAGAAACACAAGTTATGAAATCTAAGTAAGGTCAATTTACAAAATACAATACCTCGCTCATTATATATCAAAGTACATTTGTTAACTTTCTCCTAATCATATCGCATAATTGTATTTAACAGCTTTAATCACAGCTATCTTAAACTTACAAATTCGGAGATATCGCGTTTTGCAAACAAAATTAAGACCGCAATTATTGCAGCACTCATCATGTACTTACCTTGCTGAGTCCAGCCAGAAAGAACCAACTCTAATTGGGTTGTATTTCCTTAATATGACTCCCTCAGTGGAACAAAAAAGTCGAAAAAGAGACGGATTTTTCGCTCTTCTACAGTACCTGCCAATATCAATATTCTTATTCAGTATACTAACCGCACATAACCGTTTGTACTTATTCTAAACTGAGACAAAGCATGTGAACGCCTGCACTTATCCAGCATTCGATGTAGTATCAATATGAAATATCATAAACGCACTAATACACAAAGTTGCACGCTAAATTGCCTAGTTATAATATGTGTTCTACGCAGGTACTCCTAGTTTCATATCGTGTTTGGTTATGACGCCATACGATGAAAAGCCAGACTAGCAGATTGTAAAAGCGCTTTGTGTTGTCAAATGAAAATATTTCATGCCAGCCAATGTATTGTGTTAGCTCTATTCATGACTCCAGGTACATTCATCATTTGGGACTTATCATTATAATTCCGATCATAACCATGATAACATGCTGTCACCGGTTGGATATGCAAAAGTGTCTCGCTGAGCACACGATATAAGGAGTGGTATAATTTTCTTTCAGTTCAGTTCGAAAACAGCGTCAGAGTCCGCAAAATATAGCCACCGATCGCACTATTCAATGTAATAAATATATTGGAACTACAATATTCTTAGTCTTTTCTTGAAAATAATGCAATAGTATCATGTTAAAGCGATTCATTAACTTTCTCAAATTCAACCAATATCACTTGGACGTGTTGTAACAGAAGAATGGAACGTGTTTTGGATGTTGTATGTTTAACTTTCCGTAATTATAGAGATGACAAAGATTGACTTGAAATCGTTCCGGAACGATTTTGGACTTTAGTCAAAAGTACCCAAAGTCAGATACTTCGATCTATCAACATAACAAAATAATGGATACTTCAAGCGAACGATTTAGTATATTTATCTGACAACTATTGTCACATTTTGTTTTAAGGCACTATCTTTTTCAGAAAAATCTTACAAATAAAAGGTTTGGTAAATTATTTAAGTTTCAAATATCACTTTTGACATAATCTGGAAAAGTTAATGGATCGCGTTATCTATTCGAAATGAGTTTCGTTTCGTTCCGTTTATTTGAATCCAGTCCTAGTCCTGTAGACGGTCCTATATCTTGTGTATTAGACCTGGATACGTTCTTTAGTACAATGTTTTGTTATTGATTCATATTTAAGAAGGGTTTAGAAGAAATTTCAGCTTTGTTGCCACCTTGGCAACCTTGGGCAACTTTTTTATAAGCATTATAAAGATAATTAGGTAATTTGCATATTTCTAAAAAAAGGTCAGGGGTCATTTTCTATCGAGGAATAGTACAATAGTGATCAAAACTATTTTTCTAGGGTAATTTGGGGCGAGGAATCCATTTCCGGTGCTCATTTCCATGTGCCGAATGGGCAACACCTTGAAATCCAAGATGGCTGCCCCTAATTTGCATATTTATGAATATTATTGATTTTCAGTGACTACAGCCTCTAATAAGCAATAATTTCAGATTATTATTTTTTAATCATGTTCTAAATATGTAGTAAAGATATTTCAGATTTGTTGCCACTAGATATGCATATAATTTGCATAATAGGTTATTTACCTAATTTGCATATTCCCCCAAATTGCGTATATTGGAAACCCGGAAAGTAAAAATGACAAGTGATACCATTTTTCCAATTTTTTAGGGGGCAACAAATCAATTTCTGATACTTATTTTCATATATCACCATGGCAACCTTCTCAAATCCAAGATGGCTGCTCATCAAATTTCACATGTTATGATACACGACTTCATTCTTTTGGTTATATTAGATCAATATTATAATTTTTGGACTTTCAATTATTTGAATTAGCAAGTAGAACACTTTAATCACAATGTAGATGTGTGCTTACAGTAAAAATATTACAGTTTTATAAGATAAATGCTGTTAAAGTAGAAAATAGCATTATCTCCATGAAAATGCCAAAGGCGGCCATCTTGGATTAATGTTGGTTGCAAAGGTCATACATCGATTTAAGTATCATAAATGGATTTTTTGCCCCCTAAAACCTTGGAAAAGTGGTATTTCTTGTAACTTGTCTTTTTAACCTTCTGGGTTCACAATATACACGATTTTACCCGATTTCTGGGAATATGCAAATTAGGTAAATAATATAATAATGCTAATTATATGCATTGCCAGAGGTTTCCAAGGTGGTAACCGAGCGGAAGTATCTTTAATACACATTGAGATCATGACTGAAGAAAAATAAAGACAAATTATTGCTTATTTGAGGCTATAGCCACTGAAAATCAATAATATTCATAAATATGCAAATTAGGGGCCGCCATCTTGGATTTCAGGGTGTTGCCTACATGGCACATGCAAACGAGCACCGGAAATGGATTCCTTGCCCCAAAATACCCTAGAATATTTGTTTTAAAAACTATTGTACTATTCCTAGATAGAGAATGACCCCTGACCTTATCTCAGAAATATGCAAATTAGCTAATTATCTTTATAATGCTTATAAAAAGAGTTGCCCAAAGTTGCCGAGGTGGCAACAAAGCTGAAATTTCTTCTAAACCCTTCTAGAATATTAATTAATAATAAAACATTGTACTAAAGAAAATGTCTAAGTCTAATTAGCATCTACAGGACTATCCGGTGATATGGTAGTAACAGTAGTGATAGTATTATCATTTGTAGTAGTAGTAGTAGTAGTAGTAGTAGTAGTAGTAGTAGTAGTAGTAGTAGTAGTAGTAGTAGTAGTAGTAGTAGTAGAAGTAGTAGTAGTAGTAGTAGAAATAGTTGTTGTTGTAGTAAACGTAATAGTAGTCGTGTTACTATTATTATTGCAATAATTAGTTGGAGAGGGAGAGGGTTTATATTAGTTGGTTTATTAATTACGTTTAATAACCACATTTGTAATTTGTTTATGTTCAGTGAGCAAAAACTTTTGGGGGCACAATCTTTGCGAGGGAGTGTTGGTAATGACGCCACACGATAAAGAGGCAAAAGGGTAAATTATAACAAAATTGTGTTGTCAAATGATTTATTTCGTGCGAGACAAGTAATTGTGTATGTTCTATTCATGACTTCACGTTCATTAGTCACGGGGATTTATCATAATAATCATGATCATAACGTGCTGTCACTGGTTGGATATGCAAAAATAGTTTTCGGTGCGTTTCTTTCCAAAACAGCGTCACAGTCCGCAAATCACGGCCACCGATGGTAATATTCAATGTAATAAATCGAAACTAAAATTCCTACCCTATTCTTGATAATAATACCATAGTACAATGTTAAAGCGATCCATTAAATTTATCAAATTTAACAAAAATAATCACTTGGAGCTCGTTGTTTGGCGTATTGAAACAGGAGAATTTAACGGATTGTGATTAGTTCAAATATCTCCCTAATTATAAAGATATGATAGCAATTTACCTGTAACCAGAACTTTGAGTGAGATGTGTTGTATGTTGTATTTTATCTCGTTTTTGTTTGTATATGTCCTGTAGAAAAAACAAAACATTCGGTTAAGTAATGTATTCTAAGTTGGTATGGTTATAATATGGACAAGTTATTGTAAAGGTAAACCATTGTTAAAAAAGTTAAATAAGTATTAGAGTTATATCAGTGTATTATTAAAAATTTGGTCAGCAATTCGTCAAGTTCGGCGTCCAATCGCTCTTCACTACCAACCAAATACTAATTTTGGAAATTACACACACACACACGCACTCAAACACATCCCCGCAAGTACAGCAGCACAAACTCACAAAACTTCATAGATGGGAATATACGAAAAACTGTTTTTCTGCGATGGTCCCACTTTGGCAATTATTCATTTCAGAAAATTGTAGGCAGACAAATAATATATATTTTTGTTATTATTCAAGATGGACTCACATACTGTATTCAATTTAATATCATTTTATTTACACGAATCACCAAAGACAAGCATTTGCCTGATAGTTGAAAACGAAACTACAAAACAATAGTTCCACTACTTTGGGGGAAAAATAGGAAACATTTATTCCCGCGTTACAAAATCCGCCATCATCCATAACTACTCTTAGAACTGATTTACGCAACTTTGCGAAGATCACACCTTTCATCGTCTTCAAGATTTGATCAGAAAATTGAGCTGCCAGAATTCATCACTCTGTCTATGTCCACGTTTCACCTATTATTATTATTATGCTCCACATGCCACAGCAAAAACAAGTTATTATGGAGACGTAGTAACAACAACAGAATTTGGGGAGAATCTGCCTATAATAATTATATCAAGCAAGAAGGTTACGGTAAATTTGAAAAAGATGTCGCTCAAAAAATAATCACTTGGAGCTCGTTGTTTGGCGTATTGAAACAGGAGAATTTAACGGATTGTGATTAGTTCAAATATCTCCCTAATTATAAAGATATGATAGCAATTTACCTGTAACCAGAACTTTGAGTGAGATGTGTTGTATGTTGTATTTTATCTCGTTTTTGTTTGTATATGTCCTGTAGAAAAAACAAAACATTCGGTTAAGTAATGTATTCTAAGTTGGTATGGTTATAATATGGACAAGTTATTGTAAAGGTAAACCATTGTTAAAAAAGTTAAATAAGTATTAGAGTTATATCAGTGTATTATTAAAAATTTGGTCAGCAATTCGTCAAGTTCGGCGTCCAATCGCTCTTCACTACCAACCAAATACTAATTTTGGAAATTACACACACACACACACGCACTCAAACACATCCCCGCAAGTACAGCAGCACAAACTCACAAAACTTCATAGATGGGAATATACGAAAAACTGTTTTTCTGCGATGGTCCCACTTTGGCAATTATTCATTTCAGAAAATTGTAGGCAGACAAATAATATATATTTTTGTTATTATTCAAGATGGACTCACATACTGTATTCAATTTAATATCATTTTATTTACACGAATCACCAAAGACAAGCATTTGCCTGATAGTTGAAAACGAAACTACAAAACAATAGTTCCACTACTTTGGGGGAAAAATAGGAAACATTTATTCCCGCGTAACAAAATCCGCCATCATCCATAACTACTCTTAGAACTGATTTACGCAACTTTGCGAAGATCACACCTTTCATCGTCTTCAAGATTTGATCAGAGAATTGAGCTGCCAGAATTCATCACTCTGTCTATGTCCACGTTTCACCTATTATTATTATTATGCTCCACATGCCACAGCAAAAACAAGTTATTATGGAGACGTAGTAACAACAACAGAATTTGGGGAGAATCTGCCTATAATAATTATATCAAGCAAGAAGGTTACGGTAAATTTGAAAAAGATGTCGCTCAAATAATTATGTGAACCTCCTTTTTGGGCTACTTACCTGTCTCTTTAAGATACGTTCTTGTCATTATTCCAGTGATGACAGATTGTATGTTAATTGGCATAAGAAAAAAAACTATCCTTCAACCCTGCTCGAATATGTCTTAATTCAAATAACACAAGAGGGCGCATATTACACATGGAACAGAGCCGTATACGGCACTGACTTGGAAGATGCAATTAGTACTTTGTTCAAAGTTGCGATTGTGTTCTTCAAGTCAATGCGCCTACGGCTATCAAAATAACACTCCTAGTTGCACATAAACCTGGATATAGAATTGGCATGCATTATAATGTCTACATAATTATAAGCGCGCTGTCTTTCATCTAGTATAATAAAAACTATTTATTCTATATATACGGTGCACAGTTTCGTTAGACATGTTTAACATTATTACTTTTCATTATGCGTTTCTCAGCTTTCTTCATAAATTTATTGTGAAAACAAGTACAAAAGATTGAAGTTCCAATTAAAAAGTTCGGAATAAGTAAACTTATATGTACAAAATCAATACAAAACTAATTTGCTAATGGACAGTTGCACGTCACACTCGGCAGAAATTTGGAAAACAGTGCCCTATTTGCCATCTTGAATAAATCAAAACTGCTTGTCATTATTTTATTAGTACATGGTTAATAAATCTACAGAAATGATTAAAGACTCGAATGTTGAGGATGAAGATATGAGTGGAAATAATATATGCATTAACAGTTTCAATTCCATCGTCTGATAAATACATAAATCATCTGTATTTATTCAAATCAATCGAATGTTACAAAGAAGGGTTGAAACCCATGTCCATGGCAGAAGTTGAAAATAAATTCGCATTCTGCATTTGCCAGGGTGAACATGATAATACATACAGACAGAATGACTGGAACAGTTTAGCAATTAATAAAACATTCAAATATACAAATTGTCTTACAATTTTTTTTACAACTACTCATTATAATGGTTATCATGTTTGTTGTCACGAGATTGAGTCTTTCTTCGTTTTGCAAGTTTAAGAAAATGTATACATGTATGTAACAAACAAATTCGTATTCCTTTTTTGTATACAAGTGTATTTTCTTACTTACTACAACTTTTCCTAAGTTTATTTTTTAATTTAAAAAGTTAAGTAGCATAATTATGCGATTATTCAAACAACAACCAAACAATGTATTTATCAAATTAACCTACTATTGATGTATCATTTGTATATAATTCAAGTGTATTTTATCAATCATTACAACCTTTCATATTTTTTTCTTTCAAGAAGCTAAGTACCTTGGTTATAAATTCATTCAAAACAACAACAACAACAACAACAATCAAACACTTATCATTATTACTAATAAGTAACCTACAATTAATAAATCCTTTTTTGTGGCGTAGCTATCTATAGAGCTCTACACAGACTTAATTAATATACTACATTATTGTACTACTTATAGTGAAACAATAATCAAACTATGAATCAACCAGTGCAGATCGAACCAAGAGTATATCGAGCTATATCACTATTCAGCATATGGGTATTTCCATGATAAGAGGGACATTCAACCAACATTTCTATTTGATTTTTCTCAAATCCTGGTTCTTTTTAAAGCTATATTATCTCAGGAATCACAATGAAAAAGAGATAATTATAATAATAATAATGATGATAATAATAATAATAATAATAACAATAATAATAATAATGTATTAATCACACGCTTATTATCACGTCTCTATGCGCTGTTAGAAATTGAATATAAAAGGAAGGTTCAGCATACCATAATTATATTCAATTAAAAGTCATATCAATTGTCTTCAATCGGCACTGTAGTTGATTCACAGCTAACAAGAATAATTGCCATTAGGCGCCAACCCGTTCAAGACTTTTGATTTGATACTGGTATACTAGGAATGCACTATGACTCAATAGACCACAACCCGAATACTTTCCTTACCAGTTTTTAAAGGGCAATAAAACCAAAGCAAAATGTTGTTTTCAAAGTCTTGAAGAGATTAAGAAGAATAATCTCTGAAAGTTAGAGCATAATCGGATAAGAAACAAGAAAACTACGGCTCTTTGGAGATGTCCATTTATTACTATGGGGAACTCTCATTGGCAACGCACTCTGATAAGTGTGTGGACAACTCCCCATATGTTTTGTACACAAATGTTCCCATTTTTACAGTTTCCTTCATAGTCACACTTTTCCATTCCCCCAACTCATGATATGTTATGCATAAAAGCATTCTACAAAACATATGTGGAACTCGAACGAAGGGTAAACATGCATTTTGAGAAAATTGAACAAAACTGATATTTTGTGTACAAAATGTATGGAGAGTTGTCCACAACTTTGCCAGAGTGCGTTGCCAATTTGAGTCACTCGAAGAAATACATGGCTCTTTTCAAAGAGCCATATTTTTCTTATTTCTTGACCGAATGTGCTCTAATTTTCAGAGACTATTCATTATATTTAGTGTCTTATAGAGCATACAACAATTTGTCTGGATTTCATTTGATACCACCATGTCAAATGAGTGCAATTGATTTCAAAGGGTCAAATGCTCTCGATCAACACGTCGGATTAGAGACTAATTGTTTGGTCTACTACAGTACCTGCCAATATGAATATTCTTACTCAGTATATGAAATAACCGCACATAACCGTTGGTAATTATCCTAAATTGAGAACAAGTTCAAGTATGTGAACGCCTGGACTTATCCAGCATTCGATGTAGTATCAATATGAAATATCATAAACGCACTAATACAGAAACGTTGCACGCTTAACTGCCTAGTTATAATATGTGTCTTTATAGTCCAGTCAATCTAGCATATATTGCAAAATTGCAACACGGGATTTTTTTCGGAATTCTGTTCAGGAAGCTCCCCTTAAAGGGGTAGTTTAGTTTTGGTAGAGAGGGCGCTGCACATCACAATTTTTGTGAGGTAATGAAAAACTGAGTGTCGAATCTGAGAGAACATGCAATTTTAATGGCAGAATAAACTTTATTTGGTCAAAAATCGGTCCAGAAACGGCTGAAATATCAACAAATATATCCGAACCTATAATTATTTGGGGCCCAAATAATTAAATGCATTTTTCAAAAAATTAAAAAAATGCAAACACTTTTTCAAACATTTTCAAAAGCGTTTTTTAAATAGTTGTTGATGATCTCTCTATTTAATCATGATTTCAATAAAACATCACATGCATAATTTTGTATGAAAAATGGTTACAACCAATGCCTCTTTAGAGAGCGCCCTCTTGTGTTTTAATGGCTCTTTTTGAATGATAACAGGCTTTTTACTTAGTCGTTTGTAATTTTGTATACCTTTCGAGCATGGTGGAGTTATAACTATTAGTTTATAATGTTACTGTCCAGGTTTGGTTACTAAAGTTCAGCCTTACCAAAACTAAACTACCCCTTTAACAACCAAAAAAAAGTCCCAAGAAATCGGAGTTGCGGAAAGTGGTTTAATTTGCATAATATGCAAATTAGGTATTGTTTGAAAGTAAAAATATGAAATTAATTGTTTAAAAATATTTATATACTATATTAACGCCAAAAAAGTATGGCAACCCAATATTGGTATCCCAAACTACACGATGAACTCACGTTCGTTCTAATAATAGCTACTTAATTTGCATAATATGCAAATTAATTTCGCAAAAAAATAAAAAATTTCATATTTTTTTACAAATCGGGCTTCAATGAGAGGATGCAAATGAAAAGGTATCTTTTTAAAGGTCAGATATGAAAAAGGGTAAAGTTTGACATATACAATCAAAACATTACTATCAAAGTAATTTGCATAATATGCAAATGAGCTATTGTTTAAATGAACCAATGAAGTTCTGCAGTTGTTTGAAATGTAGATGTATGATTTTAGCTAGAAAAGTTTGCGAATCTTTTATCCAAAGCTAAGATACTAAAACGCACATATATCAGTACTAATAGTACCAATATTATTTGCATAATTATACAAATTAAGATCCACAAAAGACAGATAAAAATAACAATAATAATAATAATAATATCAATATAGAATTTATAGAGCGCCATGAATCTGGGTGCCCTGTTCAGAGGCGCGTTATTACCCTTGCAATTGGTCATCAGGTACAGTTCAAACCCGCATACCTATCGTGCGCACCATCTCAACTCCCATGGGAGCATACTAACCAAATTTAAGATGCCCTATGATGTAGATATTTCATATTCTGAAAACAAATTATACAGACTTTATTGAGTGAATGCAAATGATAAAGCCTCTATTGTCAAGGTCGGTAATGACAAAGTTTATGGCACCCAATGGGAGCAAGACAATCCATCCATTGTGATGCAATTTGCATATTATGCATCTATTATCAAACCCTGCCAAAAGTAGGTCATCAGCTTGAAGGTTCATCTACATTGACTTACGATTGATCTTGACCCATAACTTATAATGCAATTCTTAAGCCAGAGTTTGAAAAGTACGTGATCCAGGATTTAAGTTTCTTTGATGTCATGTCAAAATGTCGATTACTTATTTAGCACCAAAGATTTCTATTGATGGACGACAACTGAAATTTTGATCATGTGGAGCAGGAAGACATACACACTGTAATTTGATTATTGTCAAAATCATATTGATTAAATATTTGTTGATGAAAAACAAGGACAAACAAATGTATGTATGTATATAAGGATAACATGCACATATAATACAGTTACGTTAACCGTCATGTACAATTGTGCTAATTCACAAGACTGGAAATCTCACACAAGATGTTGTATAAATGATATATTTCAAAATTATACTAAATAAACCTTTCATAGCTTATTTTTACAAGGGAAACATATACCTTGACAAAAACTTACACGATAAACTTAGTAAGGTTTGAATAAGTGACACATCAACAAAGCGATGAAGAGGACATGGACAGTGGTTTCAAAATAATAACATATCAGCATTATCAATAGAATATGAATGATGACTAAGTGAAATGTAGATGGCACAAAGTGATATGGTCAACTCATTTGTACACATTAAACTTGGCAAAAATGAAGCCTGTTAAAACAAATGCATGTATATTGAATACGATTAAAAGTAGACACACTCATTAATCATAATAACAAGCGCATCTGAACATTCTATATAAATTCATTATTATTATGGACAGCAGGACAATGTCCTATTCATCATAACACTTTATTTGAAAGCAAGATGATATATTCTATTTAGAGAAATATGTATGAAGCAGTCCTGGAGAAAGCAAGGATTATAATTTACCGATTTCAAGTTTGATTTACAATATATATTGATAAACAAACAAAAATAGAAGTGACTATAAATTGTGACCGCTTAAATGCATGTGTGAGTGCAACATACGTTAGAAACAAATAATAAGTCGCTAAACATGTTCTTAGGTTATGATAAAACAACCTTATCCTAAGCAGGATTAATGTATACAAATATGATTCTGAAGTAAGTTCGGTATAATTACAACAAAAAAGAAAACTTGTGCATAACATATGTAACCAGGGCGACATGTCCTAACTGTATATAACGAACTAAGGATTGTGTTTTTCTAAAGAACAAGAACATTTACCAGAATGAAAGTACGTTCCGGAGTATATTTTCACATGTGAAATCATTATCACATCATTTCAAAACATGTGGTAAGCAGATTTGAGTTGTCTTTATAAAATGACAAGAGGATAATGTTACATAGTTATATTTTTGAGAAATATTTTAACATTTCTGGTAATTTCTGTTTATTTCTGTTTTTATTATTTTGGGGGGCCAATGAAGGAGCGTTCTCGTCGCGGCCCCTGTCGGGTGAAAACCTGTGAATCCTTCAATTTTACTGCACTATACGATTTGAAAAAAAACAAAAACATTTACGTTTTTAAACTAGATAGTTTGTTGTATCTTTTCAGTTCAATTCCTGTTCCTCAGATAAAGGGAAACAATCTTAAAATCCCGGGGGGCCCACTCAACTATATTGCTGTACACACGCGCGACCACAGGTTTTTCAAACCCACCCTAAACAAGTTGTATCCATTGGTCAAATTTATACCCTATTCAAGTATTTTCGCGTACTTTTTTGACAATTTTGCCCCCAAAACAAGTATAACCCCTAAAACATACCCCTAAACTAGGTCTACGTCAATTGCTCCCAATTAAACAAGTTTGGAGAAAAAGATACCCTAAACGCGTATTTGTTTCCCGGGGGGGGGGGGGGAGGGGTCTGTCCTCATTGAAAGGGGGGTATCATGCGTGACCAAGAAAACGAGTAATTAGGGTGTTTTTTTTTTACGATCAGGCGAGATACTCGAGTATCTCGAATAGGGTCTCAAAATCACCCAAAATCAGGAAAAAGGGTATCCTTTTTAGGCTGATAAATTACTCGTTTAGGGTCTCAAAAAGATGAATTACTCGTTTAGGGTCTCAAAAACTCAGCTTACTTGCTTAGGGTATCAAAAATAGTTATCACTTGCTTTTAATAGGGGTTTACAAAAAAAAAAGATTACTTGCTTAGGGTTTCAAATATAGTTATAACTTTCTTAGGGGGTTACAAAAAATGTATTACTTGCTATGGGTATCAAAAATACTTGCTTAGGGGTTTACAAAAAATTGATTACTTGCTTAGGGTATCAAATTACCGATAATCACATTTACTTAGGGTGTATTTTTTGCACCACGCAAATACTCGCTTAGGGTGCTTTTGGCAAGTCCTTGGTCACGCATGATACCCCCCTTTCTATGAGGACAGACCCCCCCCCCCCCCCCGGGATTTGTGTAACTCCACAAACATACCCTTTTTTCTGATTTTGGCCTTTTTGACACCCGAAACGCGTCACGCGTCATGATCGGCAAAAAGGACCCTTTTTACGCGTTTTTTTGGTCGCGCGTGTGTACAGCAATATAGTTGAGTGGCCCCCCGGGCTTAACATGACCATCATTCTCGCTGTCGACTTTCATGTTAGCATGCAATGATGCAATTGACTTGTACGGACAACATGCCATTATGTTTGCTGAAATTTGAAAGAAAATCTCTGCTGTTATACGCTTTTGTTCAACAGTTTTAAAACCTAGAATGTTATAATATAAAAAAGGCTAAATTATTTGCATTGTTCAAAGCAAGTTACGCTATTATTATTTCTCGATATCATATGAGCAGTTATGTCTTTACTGTAAAAACTGTATACATAACTATAACAGTTTGACCTGTTATGTTTCTAAATGCAAATCTTCATTGAAATTTCGTTGTACCAATGAAACATGGGAATCTATATGCAGATAAATACTAATAATAGGAATAATATCCCCAATTTATGTATCATCTATCACGATTGATGAGTCCATAGATGTGTTCGTTGAACTTGGTACAAATTGATTACCATTCTGTAGCCTATAGTTTTCATTCATTTGTAAATGCAAAGTTACATCGAAACTAAAATTATCAGTAACCGTTTCAATAGCTCATTTGCATAATGCAAAGCACTTTAATTACAGGCCTACTGTTTTGGTAGGATGTCTAACACAAATACTTGCTACTACTGACCTGAAAAATGTAGGTTTTATCGTTTGTATTCCCTCAATCAAGTCCGTTTTTTGAAAAGAAATGTGCAATATTTTACCATTTTGTGGACTTTAATTTGCATATTATGCAAATTATATGCAAATTATGTTGAACTGATATACGTGTCACCGTGTGTTATGGTATATTGGCTTTTGATACAAGATGTGCACACTCTTCTGGCTATGATAGTGCATCTAGTTTTTAAACAATACAGAACTTCATATTGATCCAATCGAACTATAGCTCATTTGCATAATATGCAAAGTACTAATGATGCTAATGTTTCGATTGCGTGTCACCCTAACCTGTTTCATATGTGACCTTAAAAATATAAAGGCTTTATCATTTGCATCCACTCGATCAAGTCTATTTGTTCAACAATATGGAATATTTGATTTTGGGGGGAAACCTAATTTGCATATTATGCAAATTATGTAGTAATTACTAGTACGGGTATGCGTTCATCGTGTACTTTATGATCCTAATATTGGGTTGCCATACTTTTCTGGCGTCAATATAGGTTATAAATATTTTTAAACAATTAATTTAATATTTTTACATTCAAACAATACCTAATTTGCATATTATGCAAATTATGTAGTAATTACTAGTACGGGTATGCGTTCATCGTGTACTTTATGATACTAATATTGGGTTGCCATACTTTTCTGGCGTCAATATAGTATATAAATATTTTTAAACAATTAATTTAATATTTTTACATTCAAACAATACCTAATTTGCATATTATGCAAATTATGTAGTAATTACTAGTACGGGTATGCGTTCATCGTGTACTTTATGATACTAATATTGGGTTGCCATACTTTTCTGGCGTCAATATAGTATATAAATATTTTTAAACATTAATTTAATATTTTTAAATTCAAACAATACCTAATTTGCATATTATGCAAATTAAACCACTTTCCGCAACTTCGATTTCTTGGGACTTTTTTTTGGTTGTTAAGGGGAGTTTCCTGAACAGAATTCCGAAAAAAAATCCCGTGTTGCATTTTGCCGAGGTCAAGACCATATATTGACTGGACTATTAATATGCAGGTACTCCTATTTTCATGTCGTGTTAATTTGGTTATGACGCCACATGATGAAAAGCCAGACTAGCAGATTGTAAAAGCCCTTTGTTGTGAAATGAAAATATTTTATGCTAGCCAATTTATTGTTGTTCGTTCTATTTATGACTCCAGGTACATTCATCATTTGGGATTTATCATTAAAATTCCGATCATAACCATGATAACGTGCTGTCACCCCCGGGGTTACTCGCATAAACAAGTGCTACCCACCGTGTCCGTCAACCTCCAAAAAGAACTCTAATGCAAACAAATGGCGTATCGCACTATTTCTCGAACCTAAGCAAATATCGGAAGAAATCAAATATCCGCCTGTG
Organism: Echinarachnius parma; assembly: GCA_037951105.1. Classification (NCBI taxonomy): domain Eukaryota; kingdom Metazoa; phylum Echinodermata; class Echinoidea; order Clypeasteroida; family Echinarachniidae; genus Echinarachnius; species Echinarachnius parma. The sequence goes on from JBAMJV010001816.1 coordinate 22,405, forward strand.
AAATGTATTAATCCACCGCCAGTTCGGAGCTGTCCGTGCCGCTAGCGCTGGGAGAGATATCGCCAAGCTGGGGGACAAGCCATATACAGTATAATAGCGAACACCTCGTGTACTCGCACGCGGTCTTTGCACGTATCGTATGGGCGATTCCGCGTTGGCGATATCTATCCGCAACCGATCAGTTTATAATTTTGCAAATATTTCTATAAGTATGCGGTTTCTTGGCAAAATTTGTATCATCCCGTATTAGTCAAAACATTATTTCACATGATTGGTAATAAGAGCTTCCATTTTATTTTTTGATAGGGGGGGGGGCCTTTCCAAAACTGGCCTTCATCTTAAACCACACAAAAAGTTTCGGAATAGTAATTGATGATAAATTGTCTTGGTCATATCATATTGATTATCTACATGAAAAAGCGAGCACTGGCGTTGGAGTGATGATCAAATTTCGGCTGTTTTACCTTAAATTCTATTTTTACTCTGTACAATGCTCTAGTCTTGCCCCACTTTAATTATGGCAGTCTTGTCCAGGCGCGCCGGAAGCAGTTTTGGGGGGCAAAGACCTAAGGCGGCTCACGATTTTTTTCGTAGGGGCTCATGCCCAATCACACTCACATGGTTTGCCAACTTGAGCCAGAGGTGAGAGTGAGACATTTCAAGGGAGCGAAGTGACTGCGCGGGGGGAGGGTGTGGGAGGGGTGTCCCCCTCCCACGGTAGGGAGCTTTTGCATTTTTGGACTTGAAATTGTGCAATCTGGTGCATACCTAGAAGGAAATTCGGGATTAAGATTAACTGTACCTAGGAAAGCGTGTAATGATTTGATCGACCAGAAATTTGAAATATATTTTTCACGAAGAAAATAAATGACACACTAATAAATATCCACCCCAACACACACAAATGTTGTATTTAGTGTCATACACAGTTCCACATAAACCATATGCTACATTATGCATGATCCAATAACATAGCCTACAGCCAAGAATGAGTCCCGAGGGAGCGAAGCGACCGAGGGCTGGGGCAGAGCCAGAGGTGAAGGGTTTGGGAGGGGGTATCCCCCTCCCACGGGGAAGATTTTCTGGAAATGGTGCAATTTGGTGCACGTCACACAAGCAGCCAGAGAAATGCCAGCCTAGACGGGAAATACGTGGCCCACAGAAAAAGTACTCACCCCAGACCACACACAAGTTACACAAGCTCATACATGCTATCTTTTCTTTCCCACTCTTCTTCTTTTCATTTTTTTTCGGGGGGGGGGGGGCCTTTTTTTTGGGGGGGGGGGGGCAAAAACGCGTTTTGTGTAGGTTCGTTTGTGTTTGTATATCGGTATAATCATGAGGTAGATGATGTAAGTCATACTTTCTTAAATTATATCATATAAAATTTTCTTCCAAGGTATGCACCAGATTGCATTATTTCGAGTGTAAAATTGCAAAAGCTCCCTACCCTGGAAGGGGAGATACCCCCCTCCAGTCCCCCTCCCACCCTTGGGCGTATCACGCCCTCGGGCTTGGTCGCACCGCTCTCTCGCATCATCCCCCCACTTCTCAAAACAGACCTACGCCACTGGTTGTGACGTAGGCAGTCCGTTGTCTACGCACGTGTGTTAACCAATGGTTTTAACCGACCAGTTGGCATGGGTGTGGCGAGATGCGGTCAACCGTGTAATGTCTGAACCTTCACAAACACACTCACACACATGCACACGCAACGAGCTTTTGTGCGTCTGGCGCCCGTCTGGCGCCAAAACTGTTCAATAATAATGTAGCAGCCCAGCTAAGAACTAGAAAGTTATAAAGAAGGGTCGGTATAAAAAGTCCCAATCCTGTTAATTCGTATAAGCTTTGATTTGGCTTTGTCCCATGCATACTAGGGCCCCATCATTATGTAATAACCTTCTCTCATTTTAAAAGGATGTTCAGTAAAACATTTCAAGAAATTAAATTACGGATTGAGATGGCAGCCCCCTCTAAGTTTTTGTGCGTCTGGCGCCCGTCTGGCGCCAAAACTGTTCAATAATAATGTAGCAGCCCAGCTAAGAACTAGAAAGTTATAAAGAAGGGTCGGTATAAAAAGTCCCAATCCTTGTTAATTCGTATAAGCTTTGATTTGGCTTTGTCCCATGCATACTAGGGCCCCATCATTATGTAACAACGTTCTCTCATTTTGAAAGGATGTTCAGTAAACCATTTCAAGAAATTAAATTACGGATTGAGATGGCAGCCCCCTCTAAGTATATATAAGAATATACAAATATTCATAATAGGAGCGCGTAAACAAATGCGACATGGTTGATTTGTTATGGTCTTTTGTTGCACTACTCTAAGAAGGAGACAAATTCTGAGGATAATTGCCTTGACTTAATTAACACTCCTGAAGGAAGGGGAACTAAAGAGATCGATTTATCCTAAAAATGAATAAAAAACCGCCCGACATAAATGACCTACTTTACTTTAAAACCTTTCTACCGCCATGTAGACAAGATTCTTGTCGAAAGCGCGCAGCGAAAACTTAAATGAATGTATAAATTAGTTTTTGAACGTGAAAATTAAAGGGATAGTTGAGTCCTGGTAGAGAGAGTACAGTTTTTAGTCAAACTGAATGTTAGTAACCAAAACCTGCACCATTATATTAACAAACTAATAGTTATAACTCCACCATGCTCAAAAGGAATAAACAAATTACAAACGACTAAGTAAAAAGCCTGTTATCATTCAAAAAGAGCTGTTTAAACTAAAGAGGGCACTTTCCAAAAAATGCATTTGTTTAAACCATTTTAAATAAAATATTGTGCCTGTGATGTTTTGTTGAAATAGTGATTAGATAGAGAGATAATCAACAACTATCTAAAAACCTCTTTTGAAATGTTTTGAAAGGAGGAAGCCATTTTTAACGGCTGGTTCAAAATTATTGAATACTTGTGGGGCCCCACAAGTATTACAAATGGTTATGTTTATGGATATTTCAGCCGTTTCTGAACCGATTTTGATCAAATAAAGTTTATTCTGTTAAAAATTGTATTAAAATTGTATGCTCTTTCAAATTTGACACTCAGATTTTCATTTATCTCACCAACAAAGTTATTTGTGTAGGCGCCCTCTCTACCAAAACCCAACTATCCCTTTAAACAAGTCTTCTTAGCTGATACATTTTATTTCCCCCCACCCCCCCCCACTTTTCTTCTTTTTCTTTACTTTTTTTTTTTTTTTTTTTTTTGGGGGGGGGGGGGTTGGGGGTGGCTTTTTTATTTAAAGGGGGGGGGGGGCAAAAACGCGTTTAGATAGATAGATAGATATATCGGTATTTATTGAACAAAATTAACAAGACTGTTAGTCCGAAGACTAAATGCCTTGCGTACATGAACATATTGTATGAACATACATGAATAAATAAATTACAACACAATAAAAATATAATTTAACATCAAAATACAACAAAATGATACATATTTATAAGACTAAAATGCCTTGCGTACATGAACATATTGTATGAACATACATGAATAAATAAATTACAACACAATAAAAATATAATTTAACATCAAAATACAACAAAATGATACATATTTATGAATGCATTTGGCAAGAAAGGCACTAACATTAAAAAATGTGATTATTATAATATGCATATTCTCATTTAATTTTAATTTTAACATAACAATAACAAAGAACCAATTTACTAATTCGTTACTTACTTTTAAATATATATGTAATACTAACTAAATATTGAATCTAACAAGATGTAAATTAATACAGTACATGTATATCTTTTGAAAAATTACAATAATAAGCATCACAAAAATGCAAAAATAAGAGCATGAAAATTATTTAATTAAAGGATATCAAATCCCACTATCTATTTTATATCATATTCCTAACATAAATTAAGTTTATCATACTCAATAACGAGTAGATCTAACAATCAAATGTAATATCAAAAGGGAAGCAATACAGGGTATAAAGATTGAGTAATAAAACAAGTCTTAATTCATGTTATAATCCTAACACAAATTAAATTTATCGTATTCCATTTATACAAAGTACATTATTACAAACTATGTTTAATTAAAATTGAGTAAATAAAATTGTTTAACTTGTATTATATTCTTAACAGAAATTAAATTTAACATTCAATAGCAAATCCAAAGTATCATCAATTAAAATAGAATAATTAACTTAATTTTATCTTACATGTACATTATATCCTGAACATAAATTAATTTGTTATCATATTCAATAACAAATACAAGGTATATTAATACAGAGTATCTTCATATGTAATTGAGAAATTAAATAATTTTATTATGATTGTTTTCAATAACAGATACAAAGTACATTAATTAATACAAAGTATTTTCAATTAAAAATGAGACTTGATTAAAAACGTTCTTATGTAATATGATATAAAAGGAGGCAATACAAAGTATCTTTAAAAAGATTGAGTAATTAAACGAGTTTTAACTTTTGTTATATTCCTAACCCAAATTAAATTTATCGCATTCCATTTATACAAAGTACATTATACAAAGTGTCTATAATTAAAGTTGATAATTAACAAGTTTTAATTTGTATTAAATTCTTAACACAAATTAAATTTAACATTCAATAACTACAAAGTCCATTATTACAAAGTATCTTCAATTGAAATTGAATAATTGACTAAGTTTCATTTTTATATAATATCCTTAACATGAATTAAATTGATCTTATTTACTAACAAACACAAGGATCATTAACAGTTTACAAGGTATTTTCAATTAAAAATTGAGATTTAGTTGAATGCATCTTTATTTTATAATATATTCTTAACATTTATAAATTAAATTGATCATATCAATAACAAATAAATCTAATGATTAAATGTGATATTAAAAAGTACATTAATTGAATAATCAAATGAGAGATGGAATCGAGGATTGCCTATAACGTTGGGTCCGAGTCTGAGGCATATGGAGGATTTGAGAATTCCGTAAATTTAGACCGGTTAAATCAAAACGAGTTTGGGGCAATAAATGGCGATGACGATCAGAAAGCAAAAGAGATTTAGCAAATTGAGTTAAAATTAAAGTGCGACGATCACAAAGGGTTTCGAGGTTGAACCTTTGTAAAAGAACACGGTATGAGTCAGACTCGGGCCAACAAATCATTTTAAGGGCTCTCCTTTGAACACGTTCAATTTGATCACTTTGACTAACAGTAAGACGAGGGCTCCAAACAGGGGCAGCAAACTCCAACAGTGGTCGTATATACATGGTAAAAATTAACACTAAATCAAGAGTTTTGAAACCATTTCTTTTCAACTTACAGAGAATAAACAAACGCCGAGAAGCATTACTGACCATCCGCTTGACCTGTTGGTCCCACTTTAAATCATTTTGGATAATAACCCCAAGAAGTTTAATTGAATTAACAACTTCAAGAGGGGAACCATTAATCATAAGTTGCAAAGGAGGAGGAGGCTGTTTAAAAAAGGAAATCTGCATCAATTTACACTTTTCATCTTTTAAATTCATATCATTTAATAAACACCAATCAGAAAGCATATTAATGTGTGTTTGCATTTGAGATTTCTTAAACTTATGCAAAATTTCTACCAAAGTTAAATCATCAACATATTTCCAACGATCAAGACATAAAATTGAAGCGTCATTAATCATGATTAAAACAATAATGGGGCCTAATTTAGTACCCTGAGGTACACCGCAAGACGTACGCTCGGAAGTGGAAGTAACACCATGATATCGAACAGTTTGAGAGCGTCGAGAGAGAAAACTACAAATAGTGGGGATGATAGCTCTGTTGACACCAAGCTGAATGAGTTTGTCAATTGCTATCGTATGATTGACGTGGTCGAAGGCCTTGCAATAGTTTGCATTTGTCTGATAACATACGACTAAAAACCGCTCTTTTTGTATTTGAAGCGCTAAACGGTCGGTTGCCTACATGCTTTACAGGATTATTCATTTTTAATACAACGGGACACATGCAAACAAGGCATCGTGATGATATATATAAATACACCATTCTGTCGATTAACATTAACTCAAAGTAATTCAATAAGATGTAAAGGGACCAAGTTATGGAACTCACTAGATGTTTTAAAACAGTTTATACAATTTATTTGCTCCATTTGTATAGTAAGGCATCATAATCGTTTTGTGTGCCAGATGTGATTGTATTATAACTGTACACTTGCTTTGCAATAATTGTTATTTTGTTTTGCATTCATTTTGTGGTAAAATTATTAAATTACATTGTTGCCTTTATGCTACGCAGTATTTGTTCACCTGGATTGGGTTGTGTTTGGGATTAGAGCTATGATTAGGATTATGTTGATGCAATCGTTCGCGGCTGTATTTATATAAATGTAGCAATTTTAGGGGAATATCCAATTCTACAAGCCATGGCTTTTTAGGTGAATTCCCTGATCACTTTTATATTTGTAAATATATATTGTATTGTTTTAATTTGTGAATAAATGAATTTTTAAATGATATGAAAGATAATAATGTTGTTAATATATTTTGGGAAGTGTCCCATTTTGTTTTTTGGGGGCCACCCTGTATAACACCAGCAACATATGTGTAATTACCCACTGTTTTGTGATAAATGTTTATTTCAGAACTTTGTTGAAAGAAGCAAGAAACACAAGTTATGAAATCTAAGTAAGGTCAATTTACAAAATAAAATACCTCGCTCATTATATATCAAAGTACATTTGTTAACTTTCTCCTAATCATATCGCATAATTGTATTTAACAGCTTTAATCACAGCTATCTTAAACTTACAAATTCGGAGATATCGCGTTTTGCAAACAGAATTAAGACCGCACTGATTGCAGCACTCATCATGTACTTACCTTGCTGAGTCCAGCCAGAAAGAACCAACTCGAATTGGGTTGTATTTCCTTAATATGACTCCCTCAGTGGAACAAAAAAGTCGAAAAAGAGACGGATTTTTCGCTCTTCTACAGTACCTGCCAATATCAATATTCTTGAAAAAGAAAGAAATAATCGACTGTCTCGCGATGACGTGGCGAACTAGGGGAGCGACGTTTCGACTGCGTTCTACTAGTCTTCGTCAGGCAATGAAGAAATGTGGCTGCGAGGTCTCAATAAATACCTGCGCTGCACTCTGATTGGCCGCCAGGGTGCGCGGAGCCGGTGCAGTGGGCGGGGCTAGTCTCTCATTGGTTGAGCGTTGGCGTGGGGGTGCACCCCGGATGCGTGCCGTTGCGAACTGGTTTGCTGCCCGGCCACGTTCCGCAGTGGCGTGAGCGGCGGATCGATCCGTCGTCCGCAGGGTGTTGTGATGGCGGATGGTAGGCAGCCAACACTTGGGTATGTCGATGCCGCTGTCACGATTGACGTTGTGAGGATGAAGACGAATGTGCAGAGCCTCTTTCACACGCCTGGTGAACCAGTGGTGTTCCTGGTCGATGCACTGTACACCATCCCAGTCGGGTCGGTGTTCAGCATTCCAGGCATGCTCGGCTACCGCTGAACCATCCGTGCGTCGCAGTCTCACGTCCCGTTGGTGTTCGGTGATCCTCTCTCCAATTGGTCTGCTGGTTTCACCAATGTAGACGCGATCACAGTCGCCACATGGGATCTTGTAGACCAGGAACGGGAGGAACGGGATCCTTAGGTCGGACTAGCTGACTCCTGAGAGTAAATGATGACTTGAATACGGTGCGAACACCGTGACGCTCCAGGATGCGTTTCAGCTGTCGCGAGATGCCGTCCATGAAAGGAAGTACAGCAAAGGACTCGTATTCCTTCTGTTCTATGTCGATGTTCGGTTTAGGTCTGCTCGCCCGGCGAACAAACGGATGTGGGTAGCCGTTAGCTGCCAGGGCGGAGCGTACGTGTCGCTTTTCGGTGGCGGTGCAACGGGGCTTGGTCACCAAGCGTGAAGCGCGGTCATGGAGGCATTTAACTACTCCACGTTTCACAGATTCAGGATGGTGTGAATCATACGCCAGATACTGGTCTGTGTGCGTAGGTTTACGGAACACCGGGTGTCGAGAAAGGCAAGGGTGCCGTTCTCCTCGTGTTCGATGGTGAAACGGATGCTCGGCTGGCGGCTGTTGAGGAAGTGGAGCAGGTTCTCGGTTTGGTCACGTGACACGATGACGAACGTGTCGTCAACATATCGCTTCCATACAGAAGGGGAATACCCCGCTGGACAGCACTGTAGAGCTTCCTCCTCGAAAGCCTCCATGTAGAGGTTGGCGATGACTGCTGACACAGGGCTGCCCATCGCTGCACCGTCCGTCTGCTCATAGAACTTGCCCTCGTACAAAAAGTACGTGGATCTTAGAACAAATTCCAAGAGACCGGTGACCTGAACAGGTTTCAGGGTGGTGCGCGAGGTTAGGTCGTTGTCGTTGCTCAGGCGTTGAAGGGCTACCCTGCAGGCAGCGTCTATCGGAACGTTGGTGAACAACGACTCCACGTCGAAGGATACCATGGTCTCGTGCTCTCCAATCCGTTGATCGCGGAGAAACTCCACGAAAGATGAGGAGTTGGGGACCGTGTGAGGGGTTGTCCCTGTTAAGGGAGACAGGATGCCGGCCAAGTACTTGGAGAGGTCATACGCAAAGGTGCTCACACATGACACGATAGGTCTCAGAGGTATCCCCGCTTTATGGATCTTCGGTAATCCATACATTCTGGGTGGCTGCTTCTGCGTCGGCCGTAATCTCCGGTACGTCCCGTCGTCGATGCTCCCGTCCTTATTAAGGGACAGAAGTTCGGTGGTGATTTTTCGGCATAGCCGATCGGTGGGGTCCCTCTTGACCACTCGGTAGGGGCCCGAGCTGATCAAGTTGTCCATCTTGTCGCGATATGCACTAGTGTCGAGTATAACACTGGCGCGACCCTTGTCCGCCGGTAGTACCATGACAGCGTGGTCGCTCTTCAAGGATTTGAGGGCGGCGCGTTGTTCCCTGCTGAGGTTAGACTTCGGCGGTCGGGCCTGTCTCAAGGTGGTGTTGACTTCTCTGCGGACAAGGTCGGCGGTTTCCGGGTCGAGTTTCTTGATCGCGGTCTCCACCTTAGCCACTATCTCCGCAGCGGGAACGTGGTTAGGTGCGACGGCGAAATTAAGACCTTTGCCGAGCAGCGACGTCTCATCGGGGGATAACGGCCGCGAGGAAAGGTTCACGACCCATTTCGAGGTGTCGATCGTTGATGTAGTTTGACGGGCCGAGCTGCGGCGTGTCTCAGATTCAACTAAGCCTTCAAACTTAGCGATCTGGCGAGTTCTACACTTCTCAAACTCTACTAGATAGATGTCGTTGATCCGTTTGAGCACCTTGCCACGATCATCCACAGAGAGGACGGACTCAATTTGAACCAAGGTGGAATCCACCTCAGCTCTGACGGCCTCCGTTGCCATCCGTGTGAGTCTGATCCTCTCACGTAGAAACCGGCGAGATGCTGTTTCCGCTGCCCTGCGGGCTCCCTTAGATACTAACCGCACATAACCGTTTGTACTTATTCTAAATTGAGACAAAGCATGTGAACGCCTGCACTTATCCAGCATTCGATGTAGTATCAATATGAAATATCATAAACGCACTAATACACAAAGTTGCACGCTAAATTGCCTAGTTATAATATGTGTTCTACGCAGGTACTCCTAGTTTCATATCGTGTTTGGTAATGACGCCATACGATGAAGAGGCAGACAAGCAGATTGTAAAAGCGCTTTGTTGTCAAATGAAAATATTTCATGCCAGCCAAGGTATTGTGTTAGTTCTATTCATGACTCCAGGTACATTCATCGTTTCGGATTTATCATTATAATTGCGATCATAACCATGATAGCGTGCTGTCACCAGTTGGATATGCGAAAAGTGTCTCGCTGAGCACACGATATAAGGAGTGGTATAGTTTTATTTCCGTTTACTTCCAAAACAGCGTCAGAGTCCGCTAAATATAGCCACCGATCGCACTATTCAATGTAATAAATATATTGGAACTACAATATTCTTAGTCTTTTAATGAAAATAATGCAATAGTATCATGTTAAGACGATTCATTAACTTTATCAGATTTCAACCAATATCACTTTGACGTGTTGTAACATAATAATGGAACGTGTTTTGGTTTTTGTATGTCTCCGTAAGATGATAACGATTGAGCGTTCCTGAACGATTTTGGATTTTAGTCAAAAGTACCCAAAGTCAGATACTTCGATCGATCAACATTTTAAAATGATGGATACTTCAAGCGAACGATTTAGTATACTTAATCTGACAACTATTGTCACATTTTGTTTTAAGGTACTATCTATTTCAGAAAAATCTTACAAATAAAGGTTTGGTAAATTATTTAAGTTTAAAATCTCACTTTTGACAATATATTCGTAATGTGTTTCGTTTGTTTGAATCCAGTACGGTGATGTGGTAGTAGCAGTAGTGATATTATTATCATTAGTAGTAGTAGTAGTAGTAGTAGTAGTAGTAGTAGTAGTAGTAGTAGTAGTAGTAGTAGTAGTAGTAGTAGTAGTAGTAGTATTAGTAGTAGTAGTAGTAATAGTAGTAGTAGTAGTAGTAGTAGTAGTAATAGTAATGTAGTAGTAGTAGACGCAGTAGTAGTCGTGTTACTATTATTATTGCAATAATTTGTTGGAGAGGGAGAGAGTTAATATTAGTTGGTTTATTAATTACGTTTAATAACCACATTTGTAATATGTTCATGTTCAGTGGCGTCATGAGCAAAAACCTTTGGGGGCACAATGTTTGCGAGGGAGTGAAGCGACCAAGCCCGAGGAAGCTTAGCGACTGAGCGGGGGGAGGGTGTGGAAGGGGGGTGGGGGTGGTCCCCCCCCCCCCCCCCCTCCCAAGTTAGGGAGCTTTTGCATTTTTGACTTGAACATGTGCAATCTGGTTCATACCCAAGAAAGAAATATTGACCTGACGACATGTTCTATAATTATGGCATAATGAGCTCAAAGTTGTTTTTGTTTTTCTTGGGGGGGGGGGGGGGGGTGGGGGTGGGGGCAGACAAATCCCCATCACCACCAGGTTTAGCATAATGGCAGGTTTGCAACTTTGAGCAAGCATTGAGTGTGAGACTTTGCGAGGGAGCAAAGTGTGTGTGAGGTGGGTGCCCCCCCCCCCCCCTCCCCCTCACAGTAAAGTGTTTTTGCATTGTTAAAACTTGGAATCGTGCAATTTGGTGCATACCTGAGAAGAAAATTCGGACTTGACGCTGTGTTCTATAATGTGGGTAAATGTGTCATATGTTTCTACCGACTGGGAACAAAATTGTATTTTTTTTTTTCATTAAGAAAACATGATTATAAAATATGCACCCCATACAATATGTTCGCAGTGACATACACAGTTCAAACGTTGCACCAATTGCCACATTAGGTATAATAAGACAACATTAACAAGGTTTTCCAGAGACTAGACAAAACCGATTGCCGAGGGAGTGGGGGGTATTCGTGGACATTTTTCGAAGTCGAGACCATGACCGGTCCCAATTTTTTGAAGCCGAGACCAGGACCGGTCCAAATTTTCGAGACCGAGACCAAGACCCAGTGGTTGATAGTCGTAGAAAATTGTCAAAAACGAGACCGCAAACATTTTCGAGACCAAGACCAGGTCCGGTCAAAAATTGTCGAAGTCGAGACCAGGACCGGTCCAAAATTTCCAGGTCGAGACCAAAAATGTTCGCCATTTTTGAGGCCGAGACCAAGGTTCTTCGCACTTTTCGAGGCCGCGACCATCGATAATGACGGTCGAGACCGCTACAATTGGGTGTCGAGACCTTTTACAATTTGAAAAGGGGGGGGGGGGCCGGAGGAGACGGGAAAAGCTATGGCATTAAAAAAGACCCAACAAAAACCAGAATATAAGCACACCTCCCGGAGGCCAGTGCAAGGATTTGGACACGGGCCGCGTGGGTGAAAACCACGAATCCTAAGCACTAGACCACACGGTACTGTTGACGAATACATTATCCTGGTATGTTATATAATTGAGGTAACATACGAAAGTACTGATTTAAGAATTAATAAACTGCAACAAGAACTATTCGACCATGTTACGTAATGAATAAATTACCATGAAGCTAGCTTCATACAGTCAAGCTGGCGATTGGGCTTTGTAGTAACATTGCACTTCGATGGATTATTTTGTTAGATAAACAGACAACAAGTAAACACAAGGTTAGCATGACTGTTATAAAATACATGTATCTGGTTGAAGGCGACGACGTGACCTGTACCAAAAATATGTTTTTTGCCGTGTAATATACTGTTCTCTATGCACGGTCCTTCTCTCAATGGGGCTACCTTGAGTTAGAGCAACCGTTGGTATTCATTCTAAATTAAGAACAATATCTGTATAGAGAACAACTGGTATTATGTGAACGCTTGCACGAATCCAGCATTCGATATAGTATCAATATGAAATATCATAAACGGCACTAATAAATGGACGTTGTATGCTAAATTGCCAACATATGTGTCCGTAATAGACAGGACTGGTTATACTATTTTCTATTCGTGTTTGGTAATGACGCCACACGATAAAGAGGCAAAAAGGTAAATTATAACATAATTGTGCTGCCAAATGACTTATTCGTGCGAGACAAGTAATTGTGTATGTTCTATTCATGACTTCACGTTCATTAGTCACGGGGATTTATCATAATAATCATGATCATAACGTGCTGTCACCGGTTGGATATGCGAAAAGTGTCAATTATATACGGTGTATCCGTTTCGCTGAGCACACAATATGAGGAATAGTTTTCCAAAACAGCGTCACAGTCCGCAAACCATAGCCACCGATGGTACTATTCAATGTAATAAATCGAAACTAAAATTCCTACCCTATTCTTGAAAATAGTACCATAGTATAATGTTATGAAACAGATTTGAATTATTGCAATATATTATGTTTAGGGAAAATGATCACATGTATAGTATTAGTTTTTGTCTCTTTTTATAGAATTTGTGTGTATAATTAAGTTGTTCCTGTTTTTATAAATGTTATTTTTAAAAATAGAATTCTGGTGCAATATACACAATGCATAATTCGTTCACACGTTAAATATGTATATTGAAATTAATGTTTGATATTATGCTAATATACTCACAAGAAATAATTTGATATAGAAATGTAATACAGAATGATGCAAGAATATTAGTGAGCTAAATTAGATTAGATGTATTGTAAACATGCAACAATTAGCAGTATTTAAGTATTTGAAATCTTTAAATATTGGAGAAATATTAATTCATATGTAATTTGCAACAAATATAAGTGCATTATGTATCCCCCCCCCCCACATTTCAACTACTTAGTTGTACTTCTCTGATGTTTATATTTCATTATCTTTTATAAGCAGTAAGATGTTTTATTTTAATGGCGTAACTATACATACTCCCCAAATATATATGTTACTGTATTTGATTTGTTTATTTGGTTAGGCACATAATACAATTATCCTCTTGAAATCATATAACTTACTATGAATGACCTACTTGACTAGGATTTTTCAGAAAAATACTTCTTATTTTAATCTATGCACTATTACCCTATTACTTCTTCTCCTTCTCAATTTCTCTTTTCTTCTCCTTCCCTCCCCCTTCTTTTTCTTCTTCTTCTTCTTCTTCTTCTTCTTCTTCTTCTTCTTCTTCTTCTTCTTCTTCTTCTTCTTCTTCTTCTTCTTCTTCTTCTTCTTCTTCTTCTTCTTCTTCTTCTTCTTCTTCTTCTTCTTCTTCTTCTTCTTCTTCTTCTTCTTCACCCTCTTCTTTTTCTTCGTCGTCCCTTATATCCCCCTCCTATCTTCATCTCTTTCTCCTTCAAGTTTTCCTCATTTTCTCTCTATTCCACCTGATTATAGATTGAGTTTTTATTTATATTCTTACTACCTACCATTACTATTGTCAATGCTAGAACATTTTCGTTTATCAAATGTATATTATTTTGACATGATTTTGAATTTGCTTATTTATGTACTTTGTTTTGTAAAAGATGCACTTTGTCCATTTTGATGCTTTTAAATGTATTTTTATCATGTACAATTCGGCTATGCCGCGAATCATGATTTTTGAAATAAACTATCTATCTATATATCTATCTATCTCATGTTAAAGCGATCCATTAACTTTATCAAATAGACCGCTTCTGGCAACTTCTGGCTCCGGCAAACTTAGCTTGCCGGACCTAGTTACTATTGTTTATTATTTATTGCCAACGGGGAGTCTTACGTCATACGCATATTATTTGCATACATTACAGAAGCGGTCTATTTAACAAAAATCACCTGGAGCTCGTTGTTTGGCGTATTAAAACAGAAGAATTTAAATTGGTTCAAATATCTCCCTAATTATTGAGATACGATAGCAATTTACCTGTAACCAGAACTTTGAGTGAGATGTGTTGTATGTTGTATTTAACTCGTTTTTGTTTGTATCTGTCCTGTAGAAAAAAACACATTTGGTTAAGTAATGGATTCTATGTTTGTATGGTTGTAATATGGACAAGTTATTGTAAAGGTAAACCATTGTTAAATAAGTGAAATAAGTATTAGAGTTATATCAGTGTATTATTAAAACTTTGGTCAGCAATTCGTTAAGTTCGGCGTCCAATCGCTCTTCACTACCAACCAAATACTAATTTTGGAAATTACAAACACACACACGCACGCAAACACATCCCCGCAAGTACAGCAGCACAAACTCACAAAACTTCATAGATGGGAATATACGAAAAACTGTTTTTCTGCGACCTTTGGTGGTCCCACTTTGGCAATTATTCATTTCAGAAAATTGTAGGCAGACAAATATATATTTTTGTTATTATTCAAGATGGACTCACATACTGTATTCAATTTAATATCATTTTATTTACACGAATCACCAAAGACAAGCATTTGCCTGATAGTTGAAAACGAAACTACAAAACAATAGTTCCACTACTTTGGGGGAAAAATAGGCAAACATTTTTCTCGCGCAACAAAATCCACCATCATCCATAACGACTCTTAGAACTGATTTACGCAACTTTGCGAAGATCACACCTTTCATCGTCTTCAAGATTTGATCAGAAATTTGAGCTGCCAGAATTCATCACTTTGTCTATGTCCAAGTTTCCGCTATTATTATGCTCCACATGCCACAACCAAAACAAGTTATTATGGAGACGTAGTAACAACAACAGAATTTGGGGAGAATCTGCGTATAATAATTATATCAAGCAAGAAGGTTACGGTAAATTTGAAAATATGTCGCTTAAATATGTGAACCTCCTTTTCTTTTGGCTACTAACCTGTCCCTTTAAGATACGTTCTTGCCGTTATTTCAGTGATGACAGATTGTATGTTAATTGGCATGAGAAAAAAAAAAACTATCCTTCAACCCTGCTCGAAATGTCATTATTGTAGAAAGAAATGTTAAAGTTAGGATAAGTCTTAATTCAAATAACACAAGAGGGCGCCTTGTACACTTGGAACAGAGCCATATACGGCACTGACTTGGAAGATGCAATCACTTTGTTCAAAGTTGTGATTGTGTTCTACAAGTCAATGCGCCTACGGCTATCAAAATAACACTCCTAGTTGAACATATAAACCTGGATATCTTGACATGCATTATACTGTATACATATAAGCACCCTGTCTTTCATTTCAAGAGTAGAACATATCTATTCTAAGGTGCACAGTTTCGTTTGACATGTTTGACGTATTACATTTTCATTATGAGTTTCCTAGCATTCTTCACATCATAGTTATTGTGGAAAGCAAAGAAACATTATTGCATTTTCCATTAAAAAGTTCGGAATAAGTAAAATTGTATAAACAAAATCACTACAAAACTAATTTGCTAATGAGAAGTTGCATGTCACACTCGGCAAACATTATGATAACAATGCCCTATTTGCCATCTTGTATGAAGCAAAACTGCTTGTCATTATCTTACTCGTACTACATGGTTAACAAATCAATGTATGCATCGAACAGCTTCAATTCCATCGTCTGATAATAATAGTAATAATAATAATGATAATAATAATACAAAATAATAATAATAACAATAATAATGATGATAATAATAATAATAATAATAATAATAATAATAATAATGATGATAATAACAACAACAACAACAATAATAATAATAATAAAAATAATAATAATAATAATAATAATAACAATGTTGTACTTATCACTCGCATATCATATCTCTAGGCGCTGTTAGAAATTGAAAATAAAAGGAAGGTTCAGCATATTATAATAATATGTAATTAACAGTCAGATCAATTGGCTTCAATCGGCACTGTAGTTGATTTACACGTAACAAGATAAATCGCAATTAGGTGTTAACCAGTTCAAGACTTTTAATTTGATATTAGTATAACAGGAATGCATTATCGTACAAATGATATTTTTATATCGATGGCTTTAGATCATTTCCAAAGTTAAAAGAGTGCAGACAATTCTTACCGATCCACGAAATATGCCTGTGCAGCGTTTGTTTTATAAAATGGGCGCAAACAAATGTGAAAATCAAACTTTTTCCCAGTAATGTCTAAATGGCTAAATTTACCGACGCATGCCTGTAAATTTACCGACGCACGCCTAAATTTACCGAGGTATGCCTGTAAATGTACCGACGCATGACTGGGGGAAATTCTATTTTCATATTTATTTATTTATTTTTTTTTTTTTAGATATAAATTTGTTTATATACATTTTTTTTTTTAAATGATATAATTTTTTTTTTTTATGATATAAACAAAATAATATCAATTTTAATTTTTTTTTTAAATGATATAAAAAATTAAAAAATCGGTCCACGAAATATGCCTGTGCAGCATTTGTTTTATAAAATGAGCGCAAAAAACTGTGACAATCAAACTTAAGTGAGCCATGCATCAGTAAAAACTTTTACACGCTAATTGACCAATCAGAATGCAGGGATTCTTCTACCCATCTTATAATATACAAATGATGCACAGGCTTGAGTGGATCGGTAAGAATTGGATGCACGAGTTTAACTTTGGAATGGTTTAAACCCACGAGCGCAGCGAGTGGGTTTTAGACCATTTCCAAAGTTAAAAGTGTGCATACAATTCTTACCGATCCACGAAATATGCCTGTGCAGCATTTGTTTTATAAAATGGGCGCGAACAAATTTGAAAATCAGACTTTTTCCCAGTACTGGCTAAATTGGGAAAATTTACCGACCCATGGCTTCAAAAGTACCGACCCATGGCTGCAAAAGTACCGATCCATGACTAATTTACCGACGCATGACTGGAGAAAAAAATTGATTTTCACATTAAAAAAAAAAAAAAATTGGAATGATTTTTTTATATCAATTTCAAAATTTATTTTTTAAAACAATTTAAAAAAATATATATTTTTTTTTAAATAATAAACAATTTTTTTATAACAATTTTAAAATTAAATATATTTTTTTTAAATGATAAATATTTATATTTTTTTTTCTTCTTTTTCCGATCCACGAAATATGCCTGTGCAGCATTTGTTTTTATAAAATGAGTGCAAAAAAATGTGAATTTCAAACTAAAGTGAGCCATGCATCAGTAAAATTCTTTCACATGCTAATTGACCAATCAGAATGCAGGGATTCTTCTACCCATTTTATAATATACAAATGATGCACAGGCTTGAGTGGATCGGTAAAAATTGTATGCACGAGTTTACCTTTGGAATGGTTTAAACCCACGAGCGCAGCTAGTGGGTTTTTTTTACATCGATATGTTTATATCGATGGTTTTAGACCATTTCTAAAGTTAAAAGAGTGCAGACAATTCTTACCGATCCACGAAATATGCCTGTGCAGCGTTTGTTTTATAAAATGGGCGCAAAAAATGCGAAAATCAATGTAAAGTGAGCCATGCATCAGTAAAATGCATCAGTAGAATCTTTTACACGCTAATTGACCAATCAGAATGCAGGGATTCTTCTAGTCGTTTTATAAGACTCAATCGACAACAACCCGAGTACTTTCTGAATCAGTTTATAATCATGGTTGATACCACCATGTCAAATGAGTGCAATTGATTTCAAAGGGTGAAATGCTCTGGATCAAAGCCTCTTCGATCACTGTACGACCAAAAGGTCTTTTTTCGAGGAGCTGCAGTTCTCGTGGATGCTGATGTTGGATTAAAACTCAAATCCATCATGTCGCGACCCTTGCTGGTGTCTAACACATCATCTGCGCCATGTGATTGATCAGTCTCCTTGGAGTCAATGAAATCTCCCTGAGTCATGTTGTTCCCGGATTCCAGTACAGTAGCGTACGCATCAGCCCGAGCGGTTGCCGGAGTGTCCGGCTCATCACCGGCATTGATGCAGCAAGGCATGTTGCCGTGTGGGTGAAAGAAGCGGTAATAGAACATCATGAAGAAGATACCGATGAAGAATCCGCCCCACACGAACAACAGCGCGGGTAGACCGTAAACCTCTTCTTGCGACTCCTGCTCGCGATACCATAGCGCGAACATGACGGTGTTCTCCGCGAAAATTATGTTGTAGTAGAACAGCGCGCGGAATCGCGTACGCCCTTCCTTCACGTTGAAGAAGCAGAAGATGTGCATGAAGCCGACGACGACGTCGAAGAGCGTCTCTTCCAGTTTGGCGCTGCCTTCGCCGCAGAATTTGGTGTTCTGCTTCACCATCCAGAGCGTCATGACGAGCCAGTGAACGCCGGCGACGACGAATATCCACCACTCATAGATGGCAGCGAAGAGTGCCATGGACAGGACGCGTGATGTGATGGTGAAGACACGCCAGAGCATGCGCAGTACGACACCAGCCCAGGATATCTTGTTCACTCCCGGAGAGTTGGCCTCACGAAGGGACTTGTGGTAGGCCACCAGCGACCATGAGAGAGACAAGAGGGAGATCACTATAGAAAAAGCTGCATTGATATATAGGGAGGAAAGATAAAAGGACATGACGTGCTATTACCTTCACTATTACGTTACGTGGACATGTCCCCTGTTTCATAAAACACTCGCAATTGTTGTGTCCAATTATTGCAACTATTAGGTCAACAGCCAATCAGCATGTAGTAGTTCAGCTGTTTCCATGGTAGTTACAATGATTGGACACTTACAACAATTGCAAGTGTTTTATGAAACGGGGCACAGGTATCCAAGGTTCCCGTCAGGTTTGGCAAAGACGGTTTCCAGGTCCCAAGCAATGACTATTTTATTCGTTTGAACATTATATTTAGCCTTTTTCAAATGACTAATTAATGATGTATCAATGTTCACAACTGTTTGAGACAATGCTACTATCATCCCACTTGATTTATATGTGCTTGTTCACATTATTTATGATAATACAGTTATAATATAAATGCGTTAGAAGCCACATACTCCATATGGTTGTTGGTGGGGTATACTACTAAAATAAACACTTTCATATATCAAAAGGTTATTTAGGGTGCTAGCTCCCATTGATTCTCACCTGTGAGCAGAAAGAACTCTTCCGTCTCCACCATTATGTACAACTGGAGGACCAGCTGAGGCGCAGACTCCATGAAAGCCTCTAGAAGCCGGAGCATCATGATGTCTCTGTGCTCTCTAATGGCTTTCCTCTGGAGCTTCTCGTCATGCATGTCATGCCGACCCTTCCACACGTACTTCAGGTTGAGCAGGTACCTTGTTCAACAGAGGATGTTGAAAGATTGTCCAGCGTGAAGATGCTATCTTTATGGAATATATCACTGGAGTTGGAGATTACCTACTCCGAATCTCGGGACACTTCATTCAATCATTCCCTTTATCATGTTTATTGGAATTAAATTTTAACATTTAACATGTACTATGTAACATGTAAAGTGATTTTAGATGTGGCCTTCCGCTTTACAGATAAAGCCACCCAAAACACGTAGTATTGGTTTTGTTAAGTGAAATACAATTGTGATCCTTTGATGTATTTTATTTGTAATATTGATGGTATTAATCATTCTCGAATAATTTGTGGTATTTGAATTGAAATAAAACGGGAGGGAGGAAACATACGATTTTAGTCACTTGCCGTAGTTTTGTGGAAGTTGTTGCCTACTTTGATTAAAGTGTGACTCTGTGGTGATTAGCGTTAATAATAGTAGTCAGTGATGGTTTTTATAATACCTCTCATCATTAGAAAAACACCATACTCACTTCTGTACAAAGTAACAATGGATTACCTCTTAACAGTTCCGAGTTGGAGGATATGCGTCAGCAGCCACTGGCACACCGAAGTAACCTTCTTGTGATATTCCCGGCCTCTTTGCTTCTCTTTCTTTGCGATGTCGTCCTGATCGTGGAGGAACCACTTGAAGCTGAAAATCTGCAACAGCACCGAAGGCACGAGCACGAAGATGAAGGTCAACACACACCAGAGCCTCTGACCTCGAAGAAGGTACTGGATGGCGACCAGGACATCGGTGACGAAATCGGCGATGTACATGAACATTCCGAAGAGGAGAAGGCTGACCTCAAGGTAGAATAAGTGTTCTGGTTTGATGCAAGGGCAACACCTCCAGAACCACTTACATTCCGTCTGCTGTTCTGTTATGGGTATCCCCTCTGCCTTTAGTCTCTGTCCTGAACCAACACCCATCAATGATCATTTAAAATATTATAGTTAACATTTTTAGTTATCAGTTCATATGTGTTCAAAGACATTTTTCTTCAAACTACTTCTTCAGAACTACTGCTCATTTGAGCGTTCCAATAATGATCCCAGACTGATCATGAGACATCATGAGATCATGACATTGGTAATCATGTAAATCATTACGCTCGTTTTCCTCCAGTTTAATTAATTACTGGTGCTTCATTTTACTAATATCCTATTAGCCTTGGTTTAAGGAATTTGAGAAGTATGCACGGTGTTCTTGTCTGACTGACCAGATGATGCCTGGTTAGGTCGGATTTGACTGATGAACAGGCGGCATATAGTAGCACTCCAATTAAAATTACTGATTATAATTATAAAAAATGAGTATTGTGGGGTAAATGTTCATTTTAAATGAACACCAAATTTACAAAACAATAACAACAGCTTGATTTATGTTGACCTTTTTTTAAGCAGCGCTGAAGAATCCAATGGTTGTCAAGAACATCAATTGTGCTTTCTAGGACATTTTCTCACTATTGAAATTGATACAATGAACGATGCAAAGTCGCACCTTTGATCAAGGAGCTCCAAGTGTAGCGAGGCATCAAGGTGCACCCCCCCCCCCTTTTTTTATTATTTGTTATTGACTTACCTTCCCCTAAGTTATCGTCCTGTTGATATTCTGTTACTGTTGTTGGCGTGTGTTCAAATCCACGAGGGACACCCACATCAACCTCTTCTAGTTCTCCTGTCACATCTGTCATGTCTGTGTTGCCTGGAACGACTAGAATATAATATAAGGTCAACATTTATTTGTGTCATCATTCAGGAAAATGTTACATTTACATTCACACCCAAGTCCAATTAGAGGCCAATACTGCATCTACCAAAAAGAATACAGGTAGGTTTTATTCACAACCCATACTGGGAGGAAATGCATTATTAGCCTTATTACATTTTATTCTACTCCATAACTTGGGTAATTGATAAGCATGGCCATAGGAACCCGTTCTTTTCAAGGGGGTTGAGGTATTTTGCCCGAGTTTTTGAATTGTCATCTACAAGCACTACAAAAAAAAATAAGATTAAGTCGCAAGCTATCTGTGTGCCAAATCCACCCCGGCTATAGCATAGCCAAACTAACCTGGCCTGATTGGGGTTAATGTTCCATTTGTACAAGTTCTCTTGTGATATCAAAATATTATACATACAATTTGAATCATTTAATTTAATCAAATTTAATTTAATCAAAATATCATCTTGCATTTGAAAGAGGATGAGAAGGAGAAGAACCTGAATTTGATAATGCGACTTGCTAAGAAAAACTAAAGAAAGAAAGAAAGGTTTATAAGGATGTATATATAGATACAAAGATAAATAAATAGATATATAGATAGATATATTAATAAATATAAACACATGTACATTACATAAATACATAGGTATAGAAATATTATAGATGATATTTGCACATAATAGATTACATTACAAAATATAGAACAACCTAATTGTTCTAGTGTGAATGATCAGAACATGGACCCTACTATTTTCAGACTTACTTTCTAAATATTTGTCTTTGTCCTCAGAAGGCGGTCTCCATCCGTCCACGCTAGGCTCTCCTTCGGGACTCACTGTGTTGCCTACAGGTAACAACCAGATATACATTGTTTAGATACACGGTTGCCCGTAATTTTAGATTTTGTTTAGAACAAACTTCATTCTTTTTCCCCTTTTTATCTCCTAGTAATCAGTTTAGGCTAAGAATAACGATTAATGGATACCTAGCAGGAAATTATTCCTTACAATGCTTCATGCGCCTGCAAAGCAGTTCGGCTACATCCAGGGTAATACAATTATGTACAGTATGGTGCGCCTCGGAATAGAACTAGATTGATGGCGCAATATAAATGCTGGTCTATTATTATTAAATACTGTGTCCAAACTACCGAGAAAAAACAAATTGTTGCATACATTTGCATTAAGTAATAGAGCCTTTTGTTTGGAGCTATGAAAACAAAGACATTAATTTTGATGATTGGTCCCTTTCCCTCTTCAAAGCGTATGTCCAACAAGTCATCGTATGGCACATTTCTCAGAGTTGGCCGTCAAATGGTAAATCTTTCAACCAAAATTGGCACGGAGGCTCTCTAATAATAATAATATACTCGATTTATGTAGCGCCTAATATGATTGATAATCATCTCTAAGCGCTATACCCGGTCCGACGCCTATTTCGTTGGAACGTCGCAGGGTACGGTCTGTAAAATCATCAAACGTCATCGAGAGGAGTGTCAATTTAGGCCACTGAACTCTCTAGGACGACCACAATTGACCACCATGATATATGATCGCAAACTGGTTAATATACATGTATGTCGTAGGAACCGGGGAGGTCCAAAAGAAATTCTTCACCGTATATGGAGAAGACACAATAGAATCAACGTTTTGGCTAAAATGTACATCTGAAATTTCTCTAAACATAGTCACCGAGCAAGACGAACTACAAAGTGTCCTCTCCAAACCATACAGCACATAACTCTCGGATGTCGCTGGACTAGGGAGTACAGAATATTGCAGCTTGGACACTAGTGACATGTCCTCCCAAACAGATGTCTTCTTAATGGATAAGACCAAAGAGATGGGAGACTAGGGGTTCGTTATACGTAGCGAGAATGTCCAAGATTTCTGCATTCACGAAACAACTTGTGGTGGTGGCGGTTCAATGGTGATAATAGGCGGGTATTCACTATGGCTGTTACACGCCACTGGTGGTACCAGGATGAGAACGTCCATCGTGCATCGGGACATTCTGGTAAACTACTGCCTCCCACACGCAAGAAGGTCCGACGGAGACCATATCCGGCTGCAAGACGAGTTGTCACAGAGGGCATAGATAGATCGAAAGATAGATAATAAATATATTATATTCCCTGAAGAAAATGTGCCAGTTTGAAACAAAAGCGGCGAATAAATAAGTTGCCAGTGTGGGAAAAGTTGCAAAGTTCTGCCGTTGTTCTTTAAATGTTCATAATTGGACTTACTTTGGCTATATTCTTCTTCGACCTTTAACATGTCATGAAGCGGTGTTCTTCGTATTGGAACAACGTCCACGTCATCACCATGTTTCCTCCTGCCAAGAGCAAGCTCTTCTGCCTCTTCTTCAATCACATTATGCAGAAAAATAGTTATCTGGACAGATAGATAGATAGATAGATAGATAGGTAGATAGATAGATATATAGATAGATAGATAGATAGATAGATAGATAGATAGATAGATAAATAGATAGATAGATACAATATAGATTCCGAGATAGATAGGTATATGACTGACAGATAGATTTAATGATCTCATCATCAAACTTACTTTCGGAATTTTCGTCTTTGTCCTCAAACCCGTCATAGGGTGTATTTCGTGACGGCGCAATTTTTGGCATTGCAAAGGTTACGGGCTTCCTATCCACATGATGCTCGTCTTCTGCACTCATTGTGTTGCCTGAAACAACAATTATGTATATATTTGATTTGATAAATACATTCATTGAGAGATCAATAGATAGATAGATAAATAGATAGATAGATAGATAGATATTTAAAAAAGTCACTCAACAAAACAAACTCAAAAACACGCTATAATTCCATGGTAAAGTTTTTTGTTAATCAGTCACTTCTAACCGGTTTCGTACTCTTCAGAAAAGTAACAGAAATTAGAAACATGTTGAGGAATACATCACACAGTTTTATGACAACGCGCACATAATAATAATAATAATGATAATAATAATAATAACAGTAATAATAATAATAATGATAATAGATAGATAGATAGATAATAAATAGATAGATACAATTCAAAGATAAATAGACTGACAGGATCGGGTGGATACAATGGTGTTTCATTCTCGCGTAACTCTTAGTGACGTCAGCATATTTTGTGTTCTTGGTTTTACTTTCAGTTTGTGGATTACAGTCATATAGGTACTAAATACCTTGCAACGTATAATATACCGATTGAAAGTATAACTTTAATGTCACAAGATTATAACCACATTAAATTGATAGAATGGATCGGTGACTGTACGCAATGACAATGTATAAATGTAGTTGTTTATTATGCAGATAAAGATATTGATAACTTGGTGAAACATTTTCAAGCTGATTTAAATCTCATTTTTAAATGGTATGAACAAAATAGGTTACGACTTAATGTAGATAAGACAAAGGTCATGCTTTTAATTACACGTTCAACACATCAGTTAAATGTTTATATGGATGATAAGAAAATTGATCAGGTTCATAGCTTTCGGTACTTAGGTGTAGAAATTGATGATAAACTTAAATGGAATGCTCATGTT
Source organism: Echinarachnius parma (assembly GCA_037951105.1). Classification (NCBI taxonomy): domain Eukaryota; kingdom Metazoa; phylum Echinodermata; class Echinoidea; order Clypeasteroida; family Echinarachniidae; genus Echinarachnius; species Echinarachnius parma. Next base: position 47,375 of record JBAMJV010001816.1, read on the forward strand.
CATAACCTTGTTTGATCTATTTCTAGTAAATTATACTCATTGCGTAAAATGTCCCAATTTCTGGATAAAAAGTCTTTATTAATGATGTATAATATGACCATTCAACCTTGTATAGATTATTCGATCACAGTCTGGGGCAATTGTTCACAGAAGAATAAGGATTTATTATATCGCTTACAAAAAAGGGCAGCTAGAATTGTTACATCTAATTATGATTATGAGACTGTTAATGGAGAAGATCTGATTAAAACACTAAAATGGCAATCATTAAGGTCAAAGAATGAATTATTTTTTAGCAACATTAATGTACAAATCCGTTCATGGAATAGCTCCTACTCACTTATGTAATGCAATTGAAATGGTTTGCGATCGCCACGATATTAATACGAGAGCAGCTAACACTTTAAATATTATACTACCTAAACCGAAAGTGCAATGTTATAAAAATAGCCTTATATACTCTGGTGGCATTGTCTGGAACTCGCTGCCTAGTCATTTACAATGTTCGAGTTCTCTTCCCTCTTTTAAACGTTTATACAAACAGCTGTATTTTCACTGATGTATATATGACCAGCGGAAAGATAGATTACTGTTTTTTAATTATATTTGTTTTGAATATGTTGTTCAGTAAATACTCCAATAGATACGTGATTTGTCGGACAAAGCAGAACGAGTGGATGAATACTGTACGTGTATCTGGTTTTGTTCGTGGTTATGTTTCCATTGTGTGATACGGATGAGTGAATGTGTATGCTTCTCCCATTGTTTGTTTGTTTGTTTGTTTATTTTATTTCCACTTTTTCACATCAATACAAAGAAACATCATGTAAGTTTAACAAAATATGTTTCTAATTAAAATACAAGCAAAAACAAATATATGAATTGGTGCCAATCCATCGTGAAAATAATCTGCATAATATAAAATAAGAAATAAGGGGGAGAATGGATATCTTATGTAATGCTTGGTAAGTTTCTTATAAAGGAAAAAGCAGGAGACCACATGTCGTAAGCGTAAAAGCTTGATGATGACTGTGGCCTCTGCCGAGTTAGCAAGTAAAGAACAACCTATGCAAGGGACGCGATTAAAAATCCATTTATCAATTGTATTATAAATTTGTGTGTTATATTCAAAATTAAATAAAATATAGGTAAAATAATTCAAAGTGAGCATGGCTGAATTAATTTCGAGTGAAAATAACAAAATATATTTAGTGACATGTTTCGTATTGAGAAGTGCATTTGTGCATAGTGCAAAACTTTAGCTTGGTGCATAGAACAATAAGAGACTAATATCGTGAAATTAAGTGTGTGGTGGTTTCAATTACGTGTAATAATATTAAAATGTATTAAAATGTATGCAGGGCCCTTTCCTATTGACAAACAAAATAGAACAATTCCAAGATATAACAAATCAAATTATTTAACATTTCTATGTAAGATCTAGCAAACTGTACTGAGTTAACAAATATGTTTTCATATTAGCTTTAAATGAATAAAGGGAGGTCCTAATTTTAATATGGTTAGGTAAGTTATTCCAAATATCTGGTCCATGGTGTCTAATTGATAGTAGGGCTAAACTAAGTTTGGGATTATTAAGATGGTAATCATGAGCATGTCGAGTTAAATATGAGTGTACGTTTACATTTAATAAATAAAAGTTTAGGAAAGATGCTGGAAGTGTTTTGGAAGTGTACTTATACATACAAATGGCAGTTTGGAGCGTATGTACAGTATGTCATAAACCTTTAACGTTGTTAATTGACTAAATAACGGGTTAGAATTTGCAAGATAATTAGAGTGTGTACGAATACGAATTGCTCTCTTCTGCAGAAGAAATATTGAGTTTATTTTCATTTTACTACAGTTTGCCCATATAATATTACAATATGTTATATACGGTAAAATTAAAGTATTATAAAGAGTAAATAAAGATTTATCATTTATCAAATATTTCATTTTATACAAAATACCAATATTCCGGGATATCAAAATAGATATGAAGACAAATTTGAGTCAATAGTAACTCCTAAAAATTTAGTTGACTGTTTTTCTACCAGGGATAAACCATCTATAAACAAATTACATTGAGGTTGGTCTTGGGAGTTAATAGTTCTAAAACGAATGAAATTAGTTTTACTTATATTTAAGGATAATTTATTACATTTAAACCATAATGAGATATTACACAAATCATGATTTACAGTATCAACAAGTGTATCAATATTTTTGTGTGAGTAAATTATATTTGTGTCGTCGGCAAAAAGAATGTAAGTTAGAATATTTGATGATCTTATTATATCATTAACATAAATCAAAAATAATAGTGGGCCTAAGATGGAACCTTGAGGAACTCCACATGTGAGGTTCAATTTTGAGGAACTATTGGAATAATAATAAACGTACTGTGTTCTATTTTTAAGATAGTCCTCAAACCAGGATAGAGCAAGGCCTCTGATACCATAGTGTTCTAGTTTATGAAGTAAAATTGTATGATCGATGGTATCAAAGGCCTTACTCAGATCCATAAAAATACCTATAACATATTCCTTTTTAGAGAGAGATTCAATTATCTTATCACAAAGTTGAATTAAAGCAAAATCAGTTGAATGATTTTTCCTAAAACCAAACTGATTAGGAATCAAAATATCGTGCTCATTCAAAAAAGAAATCAATCTATTATATACCAATTTCTCTAAAACCTTTGAAATACTTGATAATAGTGATATTGGGCGATAATTTTGAAGTTTAGATGGGTCATCTTTTTTATAAATCGGTATAACTTTAGCAACTTTAGCAACTTTTAATAAGTTAGGATTGTGATGTGTGGCTGTGCGTGTGCCTGCTGTAGTAATGACTGTGAGGTGTTCTGTGTTGACAATCTGCTCGACTGACAATCACGTGCTTGCTGGAGTACCCAATATTTGTTTGTGTGTGTGTGTGAAAAGTTAGTATATTTATATTGTGTATGTATATAGAAACTTAATTGTGTTTTTATGATTTGAAATAAATTGAAGTTTTTTTTTTATTTTTTTTTTATTTTTTTTTATTTTGTCCAAAATTCTTAAAAAGTATATCTTGAATCTGCTGGTCATATGCTATTTGTACATATTTTTATATTTATTATGTCTATCATATTAATGTATTATTGTATTATTTATATTGTATGATGTTATATCAGGACCCTGACGAAAAACAGTATCCTTGCTGATCAGGCTATCCTGTATAAATATATTTGAATAAATAAATAAATAAATAAATAAACAGTAAGCATTTTGCTTTACGATACAATGTAATTTGTGCTCATGTCATAGCTCCGTTGAAAAATGAACAAGAAACAGACATTATGAAATGTTGTAAGTCAATTTACAAATGTTTTTAAATAGCATCTCGCTCATTATATAGCGATGTATATTTTTAACTTACTATACTAATCATATCGCGCAATTATCTTGGTCTTATTTTTTTTATATGGTATATTACAGCTTTAATCACAACTAATCTCAAACTTACAAAATCGGAGATATCACTTTTTGCAAACAAAATAAAAACTGCAATGTCTGCAGCACACATCATGTACTTACCTAATTGCTGCGTCTAGCCAGAAAGAACCAACTCTTATTGTGTTTTATTTCATGAATATGACTCCCTCACTGGAACAACCGTTGGATGAGAGACTGAGTAGTCGGTCTACCACACTTCTGCCGATATCAATATTCCTTTTCGGTATAAAAACCGCACATAACCGTCGGTAGTATGTTGAGAACAAATTGTGAAATGATCAAAAACTGGAACGTTTGAACGTCGGTCTATCACATTTCGTGCACAGATATATATAGTATGTGTTGGATATATAACCGCACATAACCGTTGTATTGGTAATATTTCTAAATTGCTGAAATGAACGAAAACTGGAATAAGTGAACGCATAATATGTTAAGTACCTATCTGATATACTACCAATGGCACTAATGAATAGACGTTACGCTAAATTGCCAACTGTACATTTACATGCCCTTAATACCTGTACTCCTATTTTCACCTTCGCCATGTTCGCGTTGGTATAGTGACACCACGCGGTGGGAGTCCAAAAAGCAACGAGACGCGTTTTGTTCTCATATGAAATCATTTCATGCGAGAAAAGTTATTGTGTATCGCCTGGTCACATATCACCGGATAGCGTAAACGGATGCCCGACGAAATGACAATTTGCAGAATCAAATTATCCGGTGATGAAAGTCGTCTCCATTGCTTCCTGCACCAGAAATTCCGCCGGAAGGAACAACATACATTACCTGACAATGAACGGACAAGAAACACACACAAACGGAGACGAACGGATTTAAAATGTTACTCTCCGTCGGGCGTCCGTTTACGCTATCCGGTGATATGTAACCGGTCCTTTAAGTTCATGTCAACATATTTCGGAGATTTATTGTATGATATAATACTACGCGATAAGTGTCAATACACGGTGTATCCAGTTCGCTGAGCACACCAGCTATTATGAATGGTATTTCTCTCACCACTCTCTTCGAATGGTCATGATTATAGTTAGCTCAGAGGCGCAAAACACACTAGTCAATGTGATAAATCGAAACTAAAACCCCCGGGCTAAAACCATACCCTTTTAAAACTTTGTATAGTATTATGCAGGCCCCTAGCCAGGGGGTGCGTTGAATGTCGGTCTTGGCGACGAACACCCCCCCCCCCCCTCCCCCATCGCTTATTGACAACACAACCAGCGGTCTCGGTCTCAACGACGACACCCCCCCCCCCCCCCCAACCCCTTGACAATTTTCCTGGATATGGGCTTGTTATGTCAATTTGTCAAACGAAATCACTTGGAGATTGTTGGTTGGCTTATATTGTAACAGAAGAATGGAATAGGTTTTGATTTTATAAAATGTCTCCCTAATTATGGAGAGATTAAAGATCGAATTGAAAAGCGCGCAGGAACTCTTTTAGACTGTCGTTAAAAGTACCCAAATTTGAATACTTCGATCGATCAAAATATCAACATAATGGATTCTTTAACATTTGTAATTTTCAATGGAACTATCACATAATCATTCAAAAGAATCGTACAAAGATATTGGTTGATATCAGATTAAAGGTTAAAGGACTCGTACACACATCATCTATGTATCATTTGATCATATTTATTCGCATATTACAATTGACCACATTGTGAAATAATCATAAAAGGTGGAATATGTATGACAAATATATGAAAAGGTAAAATATGCAAAACGAAGAAAGACATAATCTCTTCCAACTTGACAACCATTATAATGATTAATTTATAGTCATGTAGTTGCGAAATGTGTCCAATATACAAACACGGTGGTAAAACATTAACAAACGTAAACAAACAACATTACTGTTAACACATATATCTGACATAGCTGTTCACATGACCTTATAGACTTACTTTTCACGATAACTGAATTACTGTCGATACATAAATAATTATGGTTAACATGAATTGATTTAATGGATCATAAATCACGTATTCACACAAACAACCCTATATTAAACTAATGAGGATCATTCAGTCATGCTGTGGGGGGGGGGGGGGGGGGGGCGTGCCCCCAATAATTTAATCTCATACAATCTTAGACCTTATAGACTTACTTTTCACGATAACTGAATTACTGTCGATACATAAATAATTATGGTTAACATGAATTGATTTAATGGATCATAAATCACGTATTAACACTCTATTTACCTATATTTACCTAATGAGGATCATTCAGTCATGCTGTGGGGGGGGGGGGGGGGGGGGGGGGGGGGGGGGGGGGGGAGGCGTGCCCCAAATAATTAAATCTCATACAACTACATAAAACATACATGTAATGGGTAATCCGTAACAAAATAAAGTAAAACATTCGTGTGCCCCCCACCCCCCCACCCCCCCCCCCCCCCCCCCCCCACAAAGTGTATTGTTATAAACAAAAATAAACTAGAATACTTTTCTTAGGCCAGAAACATAAAATAAAATTGGTGCATCTCCCGTGCCAGGAATCAACCCGGGCCGCGTGGGTGAAAACCACGAATCCTAACCACTAGACCACACGGGATTATTGGTGCTATGTCAGTACCCAGGTAGCTAAAACGGGTTACCAGTTACGTAGATATTATGTGGCGGGGGAGGGTAGGCCTACATCACGGAATGTTCCTCACCGAGGAGGTTAATCACATCTTCACATGGTATAGCGCTGGCCGTACGAATAATACTTGTACATGTAACAACATTAAAGGGATAGTTGTATAGAGGGCGCTACACAAAATAAAAGAAATTGTGGGATAATGAAAAACTGAGTGTCAAATTCGAAAGAGCATACAATTTTAATGACAGAATAAACTTAATTTGATCAAAATCGGTTTAGAAATCGCTGACATATCCATAAACAGAACCATTTGTAATGTGGGGCCCCACAATTATTCGATAATTTTGAACCAGCCGTTAACATTTTTTCTAAAATGCTTCCTCTTTTCAAAAATGTACAAAAGAGGTTTTTTAAATAGTTGTTGATAATCTCTCTATCTAATCACTATTTCAACAAAACATCACATGCACAATATTTTATTTAAAATGGTTGAAACCGATGAGGGTTTAGAGAGCGCCCTCTTGAGTTTTAACGGCTCTTTTTGAATGATAACAGGCTTTTTACTTAGTCATTAGTAATATTGTATTCCTTTCGAGCATGGTGGAGTTATAACTATGAATTTTTAATGTAATGGTGCAGGTTTTGATTAATAAAATTTAGTTTGATCATAACTGTACTCTCTTTACCAGAACTCAACTATCCCTTTAAATGAGTAAGGCACAACATTGTAATTAAAGATAACAAATATGAATAAAACATCTTTATTGTATTGACAAATTGGCATGATTATATTGACTATAAATTATCGATATAAATTGGAATAGCAAAAGTAGGAATAGTGCAATGCACCAACTTAGAGTACTCGACTGGATCAGGATCAATTATATATAAATTATATATCAATATTTAGTATGACTCCATTAACTACAACGTAGTCTACAACGTAGTGATGCAAAATTCGATACAATAATTTAAGTGGCGTTAGAAAAGCAAAACGTTTTCAGCTTCCTTTTTTTAATGAAAACAAAACAATTTGAAATGCTTCTGGACTCGATAGAAGATTAACGAGTACCAAGACGTGTGTCATTCATTCTGATTGCATCATTTCTGCATGGAAAAGAGGTTAAACTTGAACCATAATTATTTGGCCACATGGTACTGACTGTATCAATTTAAGAACTAATCGATATTTACTGCTCGATGTCTACTAAAATTGCAAAAATAACGCTTCAATCATTTTCATTTTTAAAAACAATACTTCAACGTCATGTACAATATAGGCTATACATGTTTTCAAGGTTATAAGGAATCAAGCTTCACAAATGCGATTATTTGTTTGTTCTAACATTGTACTTTGGATAAAATGTTTGGTTAAATATGAATATAACTTAAACGGAAAACGATTAAACAAGAAGTATGCGTGGATGTTATAGAATATCTTGTTGAATGCAACGACGTGACCTGTATGAAAATAAGTTAATATTGCCGTGATTATACTGTTCTCTACGCACGGTCCTTCTCTCAGTCATGCCATCTCGAGTCCGAACAACACTGTCAACTTCCGTCGCGCCTTCCAAATCGTGTGGAACACTACGATTTTCAACCATGGATTCGTAACTGACGTCTTTCGCGCGACTCTCCTCGCTCTTTTCAGGCTGGTCGATCTCCGTTTCGTCGCAAACGCGCTTCACGCACATTGGTAACCGTCCGGTCGGGTGGTAGAAGCGGTAGTAGAACATCATGAGGAAGATACCGAGGAAGAAGCAGCCCCAGACGATGACCAGAGCGGGCAACCCGTACATCTTCTCGCGCGACTCCTGCTCGGTGTACCACAGCGCGATCATCAACGTGTTCTCGACGAAGACGACGCCGTAGAACACCAGCGCTCGGTATCTCGTCCTCCCCTCCTTCATGTTGAAGAAGCAGAAGATGTGGATGACGCCGATGATGGCGTCGAAGAAGATCTCCTCGTATCGGTTGCTGTCGCAGAAATCGGTCTTCTGCCAGATGAGCCAGGCCGTCATGATGAGCCAGTGAACGCCGGCGACGACGAAGATCCACCATTCGTAGACGGCGGCGAAGAGCGCCATGGCAAGGACGCGGGCGGTGATGGTGAGAAGTCGCCAGCCAACGCGGAAGATGACGCTGACGTAAGAAATGCTGTGTTTGTCATGTCTGGCGTCTCGAAGCGCCTTGTGGTAAGCGCCCAGGGCGGTCGAGAGAGAAGCTAGGGACAACACAGCGGAAACAGCTGCAAGAAAAAAACAAAAGTTATTTGAGTAAGTAAAGCTGATCTGACCATTGTAAACATCACGGAACATATTATGGTACAGCGGATCCTCGTCATAAAGAGCTCTGTTATAACGCCACCCTCGTATTGCAAGGTAATTTGGCCGATCTCCGCCCGTCATACTCTTCTGATGTTACACTACAATCGTCATCAAGGGTCGAGGAGAGAGAGGTCAGCAGTGAACAATCTCAACATAAGTATCATACAACATCAAGTTTTTATTCGATTAAGTAATTTTGGCAGAGTAATTTTGTGTATGATTACGACAACCACATCATCTCAATCATTCGTATCATCATCATCATCTTGTTGAAATCATCATAATCCTGCTCATGATCATTATCATAGTTTTGACAATCATCATCATCAGCAGCATCAGCAACATCAGCATAGTTACCACCACCACAATCATTATCCTCATTATCATCATCAACACAACCATCATCATCATCATCATCGTCATCATCATTTTCTTAATACCCTTGAGCCAGTATAATTCCTCAGTCTCGATCATGATGTAGATCTGGAGTACGAGCTGAGGGTCGCTCTATAGGAAGGCCTCCAGGACATGAAGCATCTTGATATTCATCACCAGTATCACCTGTCATTATACAACACCATCGTCACCACTTTTATCATCATCATAAATATCACCACCACCACCCCACCGTCCCCCATCATCATCATCATCATCATCATCATCATCATCGTTCTCAACCGTGAGCCAGTAGAATTCCTCCGTCTCAAGCATGATGTAGATTTGTAGGACGAGCTGAGGAGCACTCTCTAGGAAGGCCTCCAGGACACGCAGCATCTTGATATTCATCATCATTAAGTATCATCTGTCATTATATAACACCATCACCACCACTTTCATCATCATCATAAATTTCACCACCACCACCCCACCGTCCACCACCGCCATCATCATCATCATCATCATCGTTCTCACCCGTGAGCCCGTAGAATTCCTCGTCTCAAGCATGATGCAGATCTGGAGTACGAGCTGAGGAGCACTATCTAGGAAGGCCTCCAGGACACGCAGCATCTTGATATTTATCATCAGTATCACCAGTCATTATACAACATCATCACCACCACTATTATCATCATCAATACCACCACCCCACTGTCCACCATCATCATCATCGTCATCATCATCATCGTCATCATCATCATCATCATCATCATCATCATCATCATCATCATCATCATCATCATCGTTCTCACCCGTGAGCCAGTAGAATTCCTCCGTCTCAAGCATGATGTAGATTTGTAGGACGAGCTGAGGAGCACTCTCTAGGAAGGCCTCCAGGACTCGCAGCATCGTGATGTCACGGTACTCGGAGATCATGAGGTCACGTGACTTGGAGTCGTGCTGGCTCTTGTAGCCATACTTTAGATGGCGCCAATACCTGGCCAGAATCATAGAAGAAATCAAACTTAACTTTAGTAACCAAAACCTGCACCATTACGGTAC